>VWZZ01008421.1:812749-843635 GCA_013399095.1 Psophia crepitans | reverse complement strand
TTATTATTATTATTATTATTATTATATAGTAACCCAACATTTTCAGTCTCTAAATCACAAATTATAAAAAGAAAACGGTTTTCATAGACAAATCTATAGCCCTCCAATGCAAACCTGAAATTCTGGGAAGGTGTTCAATGCATTGTGCAGAAGGATATGTCTTGCTGAGAATACAAAGGATTTTTCAGGGGAGGGCTCCAGCCTGCCCCAGCTCCCACGTCTTGCTTGTGTACACCCCACTAGCTGCAGAGCCACAGGCTTTTTCTTGGAATAAATTGTTATTGGGGAACGTGGAGATTCTCCAGACTCCAGAGTGGTTCTTCTTACAGTCCACTTTGAGTCTTGGAAAGTTCAGTTATTCCAACTACATTTTCTTTAATTTGCTCACCTTCCTTTACGCATGTCAGAGCCACTTAGTTTTTCCTTAAAATTCAAGTGGACATAAGATGGACTGATGCCAAAAAAGCACTCATCGTATACAAAGCCTACCCAGTAAATAGCTTTCCCAGCTTTAACACAATACATTTTCAGCAGTAAAATACAGAGCATTTAAGGAGCATATGCTGAAAATAGAGTTCTCACAAAGCACTTAGAAATTACTATTAATTTGAACACGTTGCTTATTTTTGGAGTTGTTAGTTGATGCAAAGGATATGATAATGGGATACAAAACTTTTTCCCTCTGGATCAGGGGTTACACTGTGATCCAGAGAATTAGTGACTAAAGTAATTAACAGCCACTATCTGTTCAGTAGTGTAACTGAAATAGGATTAAACTTGTCCTTCCGACTCCGAACAGACCAGTGTCTCCATTACCAAAGCCACCAGTACAATTAGCACTAATGGACATCTCCTCCTGAAAAGATATGGCATGTGCACAGCAATTTTCTCTGTAAAAAAGTCACTTAATTGGTAAATTTTCATTCTAAAATCTAATCGGTGCTTTTCACTGAAAGAAAGGCTTGGAGTAACGCTCTGTAGTGCTGTGAGGAGTAACGTGGTGTGGATGAGGGAGGCGTGGAGAGGTTTTGTGGGCTGTCCTCCCAGCAGAGCTGGACACTGTTCCTGCCCCCGTGTACAACCCTGGGCAAGCTCCACCGTCCCTCTGGGGCTGTCTCCCTTTGTACCCTTGCTCTCCTCACGTCAGACTGGGCAGCTATTTGCAGCGAAGACCCTTATACCCTGCACACGCTTGCTCCCAACGTGAGATGTTTACAGTTCATCTTCCTCCTGCCCAATTCAGCAGCAACCGCCTAACGGGGCCGTTATTTTCATCCCTAATTGAATGACTTCTCTTCCTTCCTCATTTTTTTTTTTAAAGAACTGTCAGTGAAATCAGCACTTTAAAAAACAGATGAACGGAAGCATCCTGAGCAGAAGCACCAGTCCTGTTATTTTTAGCAGGGTCTCCCGTGGCTCAGAGCCGCAGGAGGCTGGGGGACGTGACCCACCGAATCCTGGGGTTGGGCGCGGGCTGCTGGCTGTTCGGCAGGTATAATGACCGCCCGTCAGACAACGGCATTTCACTCTGCCCGAGATAAAAACCACATTGTACCTCTGCAGCCCTCTCAGCCAGGGAGATGCCAGCACTTCGGTTAAGCCACGCTGGGTGGTGCCCGCATTATTATCTGTTGTACAGGCAGAGAAACCGAGATGCAGGGAGATTAATTGACTTGCTCAGATGAGGTGAGACCAGAGAGAAACCCCAGAAGCGTAATTGCCTGCGCTAACTCTAATTGCCAGCACATACATCCACGTCTGGGAGAGGCGTCTGGAGGAGCGGGGGATGTAGAGGCATCCCCAGAACAAAGCACGAAGCCATGACTGAGGGTACCAGCGCGGTAGGAAATGAGCCTCCTCTTTTTTTTATCATGCTAGAAGCCTCAGTAGCCTTGTTCTGGGACTGCCTGATATCCTGAGCATTGTTTGAAGTATGAGAATCGCAAAACCCAGATATTTTTAAACAAAAACAAAAAAAAAAAGCCAGCCCTCTGCCCCATCCCGAGCCCATGCTCTCCAGGCTGGAGGCACCGCTGTGTCACTTCTGCCCCTCTGGAGCAGCTTCAGAGCCTCTTAATCTTTCGACTTAAGTGTTTTGCCTCCTCCCAGGTAAAAGAGAGGAGGTTTTGTTACACTGTCAGGATCCCACTGAGCCAAAAGTAGCATAAAAACCCACTTGCCGTGTAAACACGGCACAGCAGAAGCCGTGTGTCTTTGGGGGAGAGCCGTCAGCCCCGCAGCACCTCTGCTGCCTGCCCGGCCCTTTGTGCAGGGGAGGTTCTAATGCTGCTTTGGCAGGGTAAGGAGCTTTTGTCACTGTTATTAAGCAAAGCCAATCACCGTGCTGCCGAGCATCTGCAGGCTGCGAACATGCCTCGTCACCAATGGGATATCTAAGCTTACACTTTCACTTAGGGGAAGCTTTGTTCTCCATTGCTGAATCGAGGTAGAAAGAACAGAGAGAGAGGTTTTCTCTTCCCATTCGGCAGCAGGTGATGGAAGAGGTAAAAGTGAACATCAGCCCGTGTCCACAGCAATAAGAAACGATGGATGGTGGCCCCTTGGTATCCCAGTGGAGAGCTGGAGACACTGGGAGTTTCACAGAGGTTAGTCCCCACTTAAAATCCTGAGATTGGCTGTGCAAGCTGGATTTTGCAAGAGCTCTGCTGCTGTTGCTGCAGTGGCTGTGACAATACAGGAGTGTTGATTTTCATTGCACAGGATTATAATGAATGAATAAATCGATAGGAACCACGGCAGATATTTTATTGACTGACATCCCAAGGGAAGTGCTACATTCATTGGCAGGAGTAAAACATACTCCACCATATACCCCAGTAACCACAGGGCCATGATTTGACAGCGTTAATATATGACATGGTAAATCATGGCACTGCCTGCTCCCGCAGTCCAGCTCTGCGCACGTCAGTACGAACCCTCCAAGAAGGTGACATTTGTCTATCTGAATGAAGCAGCTGGAAGCTCTCTGTGAAGCTCCTCAGGGACTTCCCAGAGGCCAAACCATTTTATTATGTCATTGGTCATGGTTTGTCAACACAAGATTTTGCAGAAGAACTTGCTCTTCCCTTTCACCCTCGCAAACCGTTTCCCCTTCTGTCAGCAGTCCCCCTTCCTTTCACTATTGCCATACAGGATTTTGTCCCCATGCCCTTCAGCTTCCCTTTCCGCTGGTTTCATGGTTCCTGATTTTCAGGCACCTTTTGGTTTGGAAAATCCTCATCTCTATTTCTCCATTCCCCCAATTTCCCCCCCCCCACTTTCCTTCAAAAGGGAACACTCAAATCAGTTGCTTTTTTGGTATAGCCTCTAGTAGATCCCCCCGACACCTCACGCTCAGTGCATGCTATCTAATTTTCCTTTCTGCCCACTATCTTTCTTCCTTGTCCATTCTACTTAGTTTTCTTGCAAGTGGATATAACCTGCTGAGTTTTGAAGTCAGGTTTATTAATTGGAATTAGCCAACCTTGGTTTTAGCTCAGGCAATCAAGCAGTTTTCAACCCCAGGTTTCTATGCAGGTGTCTCTACTGCTCTCTAATACCTTTTTTCTTCATTTTTTTATTAAAGCAAGTTCTGGCTTTTCTTGCTTCTTACCACAACTCCCCTTCTATTTAGTGAAATCCCCTTTTCCTGCCTGTCAATACCTTTCACTTCCCACAGAGCTTTTTTCCCCAGACCATTCCTCAATCTGTTTTTCCACTATCCTGCATCTTCCTTGTATTCTTCATCCTGATTTTTGTCTTCCTCCATGGATGACAGCTTGTGTAGAGAGACACTCCTTCGAGGTTTGCACTATCCCATCTCCGCACAAGCCACTCTAGAAGTGGTCGGTGTATAGCTGGAGAAATCACCAGCTCTTCTTGGCAGTGACAAGATGAAGGCTTTTGGACACTGCAGTCCACAGGGTTATCTTTGCTAGGAGCATTTCTTGTCAGGGAATTAATTTGTTTTAAGTCAGGTTTCAGCAGAGCTGTGATAGAAGCAGAGAACGTGTTCCAGCTCCTCTGCACAGAGGAAGGCTCCTCTCGCCAAGCCCTAGAGCCTCCTGCCCAGGTCGGACTCCAGCTAATTGCTCTGTGACCTACCGAAGAAATGCAAGAGCATTTTACAGTGCTGCATCCCAGGGTGAGCCAGGGCTTTGCATGGCTGTTTTAACTCTCCGGCTACTCCTTGCAAGCCAGGAGGTGGAGGATGTAAAGCAACAGCAACAAAGGGAAGAAGTTGGGAACCTGATCAGAAGAGGAACAACAAAATAAAGTGGAGAGACAACTCTAATAGCTCACTGTAAAAACACTCTCCTCCTTCCCTGCATGGGGGCACATCTGAGAGCCAACTTTATCACCTTGTAGCAGTAGTGGAGTTGTGGTTTTTTTTTAACTAATGGACGTGTTTTGTTTCTAATTTACTTCTGTAGCCTGGTGACTCAAAGATTTTTTGGTAATTTCTTGTGTTGTGGCCCCAAAGCCAAGCGCTTGAGATAGGTCCTCACTGGACATACATGAGGGTTGTCATCCGTGGTCCCACAGCAGCTCACAGACATATTGCAAAGACTTTGTATTTAAGTATGATGCCAGCAAAGAACAGATATAACACGCACACCAGTGATACTCTGTTCTCTCTGTCCATCTTCTCTCCTCTATGGGTAACCCAAGGTCATCTGTTACTGGCTGTATTTTAGTTTATTGTCCCAGCTCAGGTCAGGGGTCTTCCTCCCCCTCATTTCAGCAACAAAAAGTTAGAATAAATGTCTGCAGCATCTAATCCTGTGTAATTCCCTTAGCCGGTTCTTTCTCAAAACCACTGTGAAGAAAAATGAAAGTGCATTTCATAAGCTCAATGCCAGGTTTGACGTGCTCTGGCAGCAAACCTCACCTTGAAAGTTAATTCCAGTCTCCGTCCAGGGTATCCTTTCAAGTCTTGGTTGAGCAACTCCAGCTGCGAATTTCACTCCACCTCTCAGACTTGGACTGACTTCTGTGCACTTGTTAAATTATTTCAGATCAAAATATCAAGTTACTCATCCTTCCCTTATGTCTAAACATTGATCAGGTTGTAAACAGATATTCCGGGAGTGTTCAAAAACTCTATTGGAATAGAAATAGGACATTGCAGTAGAAAACCAGTCAAACACAAACTACCAGCACAAAGCTGTAGCTAAGAGCACAAATACGAGCCTTAAATGAATAAGGAAAGAGATTATAGGTAGTACAGAGATCTTGCATCTAAATGCAATGGCATTGAGATCAGTTTTGATACTTCCTTCAGTTTGGGCATCTAAAACTCCAAGAAAGATGTTGGAAAAATAGGAGAGAGTTCCAGGAATGATTAAAGATCTCAAAAACCTGCTTTATTCTGAGAGGCTTAAACCCTAATCTATTCAGTTTATCCACCGGAATGCAAAGAGCTCATTCAGTCACCCTCTGCAGCTTCCCACTTGGGTTAGAGATTGCTCACATTTATGGCTCTTTAATCTTCTTGCAGTGGGAACTGATCCTGGATACACTCAGACTAGCAATACGGTATACTTTAGCGATGCAGGTAAATAAGCCTTTCAACAGCTGACCTACAGATGTGATGAAGTCTCTGTCACTTGAGATCTTTAAATCAAGACTTAACATCTCTTTAGAGGGTGTGCTGTAGCACAGACAGGACTTACAGGCATGCCTGCAGTCTAGGTACTGCTGGAAGAAGTTCTGCGCTCTGGTGAAAAAAATGCTGTATAAATAAATTAGCACATTCATTGCTTCAGGCCTTAAAAATCTATTAATATTTTCAATACCTGATTTTTGAAATAATCATGCCTTCCTCTTACAAACCACATGCCTGAAACTGCGGTCAGATTATGAGTTAATTATGCTTGCGAACAGCTCTGGATTGTACAACTGAGAAATCCGAGGCAACAAAAACTTAATTGGCTTTTCCAAGGGCATCCAGCAAGTCACTGACAAAGCCAGGCACTGAACCCAGGGGAGCTGGGGCTTCCTCCCTGCGCTCACTGCATCTCACACTTCCAGCTGCTAATAAAAGCGATAGCATCGGGTAAGAAGTGAGGTCCTTTGAAATCTCCTGAAGGGCATGGTTTTGGCTCAGCACTATCTGATTCTGTGCCAGAGGGGGATATCTCCCCCGTGAGGTCTGTCAACGGTAATTGATGAGCCTGGTTCCTGACACAAACGTGCCTTATCTGATCACTCCACCCCTGAACTCCTGTTCTGATGGACAGCCCTTTATTTGCATGGAGGGGAGAGGGTTAGGTTCTGGGCCCTTGCGCCTCAATTTTAGCAGCTGAACAGACCTGCCATCTCATTCTGCTTCTTTTTGGCCATGTAGCTCATTGTGTTTAAGGTTGCTTCATTTATTTCCCAGAAACACCCAGTCATCAAAGGTTAAACAGCCCTTGGTTTATCTATTAAAGAAGGCAGCCATTAGTTCCCCCGCACTACCTCCAAGAGAAAGTTGGACAAGGTACCCTTGTCCCCAGATCCGCTACCAGAGGATGGCACGAACACCCCAATGCCTTCGTACAGCTCCACAGCAATCACCCACCTTGGAGAAAGCGATTTCTTTCCACCGTGCGAGTGACTGAGTGAACATCCCCAAGGGGCCAAGCTAAACATCTGCTCTGAATAAAAGCTGGGGGGAAAAGCTGCAAGGCTGGCAAGCGTCGCTGCAGCCCGGGTAGGTGCCTGGGGGTTGCTTTGTGGAAGGACAGTGCTGGGAGCTTGACTGGCTGATGTTGCCTCTGCACGGCAAACCCAGCGGAGGAGAAAAATGTCATAGAGTTGGCCCGTCAAAGTGACGGAGCTGAAAAAGCTTCCACGAAGCCAGAGTGGTGCAGAAATTCAAGCTGCCGACAAAGTGCTTGAAGGAGCCTGCTGGGACCAGAGCCCACAAGTGTGCTGAAACCGTGGGGAGGAAACAACCAGTGTCATCCCACAGCATTTCTCCTGGTCTGGCCAGGAAAGTCCCTCACATACATTGGGGCTGTTCCTTTCAAACTGATTATGAAATTCCCAAGTGAAAGTCACACATTAGCTCCTGAGACCCCTGTGGAGACCATTCCTCAGCTTACCATAACCTCCCTGCTGAGAAGGTAATTCTGCCAGTGGGCCCCCACTTTTCCCCAGCACACTGCCATGCACCCACCTGAGACAGTCAAGCAGTCCTTGATATTTTATACTTTTCCAAATAGATTTGGCATTAGTATCTCCTTACTTAGTCATTGTTTAGCCAACACAGGTAGCTCTACCTCATCTGTCACCATAAATCATGTCTGCCAGACCCAAATATTTTTCACTCCCCTTCCAGGAGCTCTCCCCAGTTTATCAATATTTTCTGAGACTGGACTTTAACCATGTTCTACTCTCCACTACAGCCTCTGGGGATTACTTCAAAATGGTTTGGTAAAAGCAAAACAAAACCAAAAAATACAAAAATACGTATGGTGGTTGCAAACAGCCCTAGGTTGGCTGAATCCCTTAGGATTGTGAAAAACCTTCTAAACTAAACCCTCATCAAGCTCCTCTTGAGGGTAGAAAAGGGGAGTTCAGTGTGGCATCCCTGACCCAGAAGCACTGGTCTGATTCTTTAGAATCCCTGAGCAACACACAGATTCAGGTCCTCAAAAAATTTATGTGCCTAAAGCGCACTGGATCTTAAAATAAAAGGAAGAGTCTAGTTGCTTTTGAGGATCATGGCTTCAGGCTTTCTGTGCCTCAGCTCTCCAGCTTGGAGCTGAAATCGGACATGCATTGATGGTTAACCCAAGAGGTTAACCAAAGCAACACGCTCTGCAGCAAGTCTCCATCTCTCGGTGTCAGGATGGGGTACCGTGGGGAAGGAGGACATCAGTCACGCACAAAGAGTTGGGGTAAGCCATGAAATGTCTCAATCCGTGTCAGGTTGGACAATGCAAAGTTCCCTTCTGGCTTTAAGTGCTACTGCTCTGCGAATCTGTAAAATGGAGCTAGCGACAGCCCCTTCCCCACAGGACTATTCAGAGAATAAAGACTGCCAGGCAATGGATGGTAAAGCAATCAGGGCTTCTGGAGACATGTCAGATAGTTAGACTGACTGTGCTCCAGCAAAAGCAGCAGAATGATTTTGTGCAAGACTGGTGACAAATTGAATGAGAAGGCTCATGCAGCCCATCTATTAACAGCTGGCCTCTGCAAAGGCTCCAGCAAACAAATGCTGCGAAGGAACTCGGGAGATGATCACAGAAAAAGAACTTCTTCCTTTCCCTTTTCCCCCTCTTTTATACCAAGGTCCAACAAAAAGCAAACACACCGGCAGCTTTTTAAAGTGGTTGTTGATTAGAAATACCAGCTCACTCATCTGTTGGCTCTTCAGCTTGTTGGAAATGGGGTTAAACCTAGGTGAAAAACAAAAAAACCAACCTGAAAGCACTCTGAATGTACACCAGGACAAACGAGGAGCATCAGATGGCAAAACAGACGACATCCTATGTCTGCTCTCCCCTCCGTCCTCTTTCTGAGCCAACCAATTCCCTCCAAACAGCAAAAATACATGCTATTTTTGTCTTCCTGATTAGTTTGTTTCAGTAAATCCCACTTCACAGATAGACCCAGCTCGCTTTAATTAGCTTTGGCACATTGACAACGAGAGGGAAGAGAACACCACAGGACAGTGCTGTCCGGACACACATCGCCAAGCAGTGACAAAAATAAACCGTTTTTCTACATAACAGCTAAGTGCTTCCTGACTGCCTGCTTTTATCCCTGGGAGCCTTCCACCTAGCCGGTGAAATTAGTCTGACCAATCCAACGCATTACTGAACAAAATCTATTTTTCATCTCTTACTAGTGAAATGTTCTAAGCCCAGCAAAATCAGTGGCCATTTGGAGTTGGGCTTTCTTTGATTTAAATTTATTAATTTATTTTTTTTTACCCTTCACAGTCTCTCCTCAGTTCCTGTATCCCATAGTATATTTTATCTCCTGCCTGTTCAGGGCAATCTGGTCATTGCTAGGCAACATGTCATCATAAATATTTCATTGGCAGAGGAGCATTCAGAGCTGCAGCCAAAAATCTTTATCTGGAGCTGCCTCCCCGGTCCCTTTTGCTGGCGTACCCTCAGGGGTGCACGCGTGCAGCAGCACGCTCTGGCTCTGGACACCGCACAGTGAAGGGATGGTCAGAGCTAAGACAAGCCAGGAGCATTGCTGCAAAGAGGTGTGGGCTTCTCACCTAGCATCATGCCCAACTCAACACATGGGAGTTGTTGTAGGTCGCCCTTTTTTTGAAGCAGCTGGACAAAGCTGGTGCACCCTGTCCTATGCATGTCTTGGGGTTTGGACTAGATATTAGCCCTCAGAAGGCAGCTTTGGCAGTTTGTTGACAATTTTTTGTGTGTGTGTGTATAATGGGGAGAGCTGGGGTGAGAGGACAGAGGATGGATGCTTGTAGATAAACACCAGGTTCCTGACCTCGCTGAGAGCGCACTTAGCATCTTGCAACAAAACAAAATACAAACCCAAACCAGACTGTGCTGTGCCATGGGCATGTCCATCCTTGCTTCCAGGACTTCCAGAGCTCTCTGTCCCAAAATAACCACATCTCTCATAACTTTCACTCCTTATTGCCTTCTCATCAGAGAAGAATCCCACCTGGAAGGTGTCATCTGAGAAACACTGGTAGGTGAAGCTCTGGAGCTGACTGAGCAGGTCTTGCTGGGAAGTTGCATCATTTTGTCAGTAGAGCCTCAACTGTGGAGAGAGTTCTCCCTCATGCAGTTGTCTGTCACGCTGTAGTTCTTTCACCGGTGCCTTATCTAAAATGAACCTGCTCTGCCTGTCTTTCCATGGGTCTGCGGCTGATTATTGCTGCTGTAAGAACTACTATATCACTATTAGGAGCCTGGCATTAAAGTGGGACCGTTCCACCCGGTGGGCAGCCTAGACCCCCGTTTCTCAACCATGCATGCAGAATAGGGATCCAGAACCCCTGGTGACCCCCAAAATGGTTTGTGTTGGCTTCTCTCTGCTCAGAAGCTGTCGGGCACTATTGTAATAGATGGCATTACAAGAAAGCAGGCACATGGTGACCTCTTTACGGTAGAGGTTATCTACACATGCCAAGGAAGATGCACTAAGAGGGTGCCTTTGGGTGGCAAAGAACAGCCTGGGGGTGATAATTAAAGAAAGAAGACACATCAATAAAATGCGCCTGCTTCCAGTTACTGTGGATTTTTGCAAGCAGCAAAGGGATCCAGCTTGGGTCCCTCCCAAACTCAGGCTGAGGTAGAACCCACTGCCTTACATGGAAATATCATTTACCCTGTATGTAAAGCAAAGTCCTGCTGCCCTGAAAAACAACCCATCTGTTCGTTCACACTGGCCTTAGCAGCTTATCTGCCTCTCCTTCAGCTCATGATTTTGTGGTCACGGCACCCTGAAAGGTCTCATACCTGCTCCAGAGGAAGATGAGCACCTTCCTCCCCTGCTTCCAGAGGAGACCTGGCACGGTTAGCCAGGACCTTTCCTCCAGGCTGCTCTTCTGTAAAGCCCCTACCTCAGCCTCTGCAGGATCGAGCACGCCTTCCAGGCACCGGCTTGTCTGAGATTTGCTCGATGCAGGGAAGAGCAATGGGAACTTGTCAGGTTAACGGAGTGCTCTTCTGCCTAGACTCCCTGTCGAGCCAAATACAATCTTAAAACAAATGACCTACTGCAACAGACTGGATGTTAACAGGAGTAAAGACAAGGGCAGGGAGGTATTTTGAGTTTATCTATTTCCTTTCTTCTTGCTCTACGGAGTGAACTTGCAGCGGTTCACGTAGATCTGATGGCGCAGAATTTTGCCCGCTAGAAGAGCAAGCTCAGCACTTGATACATGCTGCCTTCTGCAGGGGTGGGAAAACCATTACTCAGGCAACAGTGTTGTACATCTAACTGGGATGCTTTCATCACATCTGCCTGCGATCATCAATCAAGATCTTTATTTCATTGCAAGCCAAGAAATAGGTGAGGTTGGAAGAACTCCTCTGGAGATACTCTTAGTGAAAGAAGCAAGCAAGAAGAATATGAATATATTTCTAAGCACGTGGGAAGTGTAATGATTTCTGATCTAAACCTCAGCATTTTGCAGCTCTGTGATTTTTTTTTATTTATTTAAAATACTTTAAGGGAACTTTATTGCTAGGTGAAAGTGTCCAATACTTAGGCATGCAGAAGGGGTCTGATACAAAGTCACGTCTTCGTTAAGTGAAAGATAGGGAGAGAGGGAATTCATCCTCTCCCAGTCTTTCTCCCAAGCTCTCAAGGACAGTGCCAGTGCAGTGGTACCTACTGGATGTCCCTAGCTAAATGGAAGCAGCTGATCTCAGTTTAGCTAAGAAAAGCTAGCTCGTTAGTGAGAGTATTTCACCCTTGCCCACAGAAGGTCAAGCTTTTCAAGTGGCAGCACCACAGTGAACAGAGAGACCTGAGGCTGCCCCAATGTGAGTCATACTGCAGACAAAATGTCTCCAAGTGTGGGTTTCTAATGTGGCCATAAAGCGCTTGCTGGGCCACCTGGGACCTGCATGGTACCAGGCAGGCTGGCAGGGCTCTTGCAGGCTGCTGAGGAGGTGGTCGTGCATGCAGAAACCACAGGGGACGTGCTGCTCACGCTGCGAAGCTGCACCCCTGAATTTGGTGGTGCTGTGCTCACAACTGAAGCTGTAAGTCTGTACTTCTAGTGCACTGTTAGTCCTGCCAGTCTTCCTCTCACCTCCTGTGGCTGATGGGGAGTGCAGCAAGACGTGTTGAGATGGCACAGCCTGACATGGCTGTTCTTCGCAGTCTTTTGTCCTTACAGGCTTAGCAATGAGCAAAGGGATTGTTAGACCTTGTCACCACATACTTAGAATTAAGTAAAGGTGTGTCTCTGTGGTGCAAAGGTTCAAGAGACACCAAAGTAGCCCTGTGGGTGAGAAACAGTGTACGTCAACTTCCAAGGAGCTCCACGTGTGTGTAGCTCAGATGCCAACAGTGCAGATGCTGTCTGGGAGCTGGCTGATACAGCTCTGCAGAGCACTGAATTATGCTGTGTAGACACGGCCATGGCGACAGCATGTTGGAGACCTGTGAAGCTGAGACAGGGTCCTCTCAGTCTGCTGGCTCACACTGAGGGACAGAAGAACTGAGACCCTGAGTGTGAGGAGAAGCATGCAACACCATCCTGACTGTGTAAGGACACGGAGGGCATTGCTAGTGTGGGGCTCATCTGTCGTGGGAGTGCCCCGGTGGTAGGCAATGGCCTTTAGGAGTCATGGCAATCCATCAGGCTGTGGAGGGACTCCAGGGATTAATTGCAATCAGCCAACAAGACAGTTCTTTGCCAGCATCAGTTAGAGGCATATTTGATTATCACCTGACTAGTTTCTAAAATTTGTCAAAATGATATCTGGAGATTCTGAATTTCCCTGGAAAGGACAAGTCCATGAACAGACTTTTTTTTTTTTAAGAAGGATATAAGAATGGTTATACTCAGCTGAACCACACATTGGCTTCACTCTGGTTTCTGTCTGTAACAGTGATCAGCAGCAGAAGGCTTTTTGTACAGGAAGAGAGGAAATATCTCTCTGTGTCCTTTCACCTTTAGGCAGCAGTAGTGTACGCACTTCTTCGAGCAATGTTTAAGTCTGTCTTTCTAATGGCTCTTGACAGTTTTTTCTGCCCAAGAATATTTTTTGGCCTCCATGTAATCCTGTGGCAATATATTCCACAGTTTAAATATGTGTGCAAAAAGTACATATTTTTTCTTTGCTTAGCTCTACGATTTGAGAATTTCATTTGATGACCCCTTGCTCTTCTGCTGCAAGAACAGTGAATAATTCTTTCTTACTCATCTTCCCTCTGGCACGCTTTGATACAATGCCATTTCTCCCCAGATTTTTCTGTGTCAGGTGGGCAGGTTGATCTAGCTGCACAATCTACCTCGTGCAGGAACCAGCAAGCAGTGACAGTGAAGGGATGTGGATGCTGCCATGGGTCAGTAGACCATGAGGTTGTGTGGCTTACACAACTGTCTAGTCCATCAGACCTCCACTATCATTGTTGTCTATACTGGGTACATCAAACCCATCATAGATATGCCTCCCAAGATTACAGTCTATCTCCACTAGATAGGACAGGACTCCAGTTCAGAGTCACTCTTTTAGTGATGGTGGCTGAGATGTCTATTAGTGTGACATCAAGGTATGCTGAAGGCCCAGCTGATATTTGAAGATTCAGACTGGATATTGACTGCTAACAGCGTCTCAACATGGGAATTGTAAACTTTGAAAACCCCTAATTTTCAGAAGGCCCTGACAACTCTGTGCTAGCCTTTAGCTGACTTGAAAAACGAATCCAGCCTGGAAGTACTCTTCAAGCGCACAGCCTATTATTGCCACCACTTTTTTTCCCCTGTACAATACCACGAAGAATTAAAGACACTGGTAGTTTTTTGCCCCAAGCAATCATATATAATATATAGTGCGGGGCTGAATCCCTGCTTGCCTACTTCTGTATTGTCAGAAACTCAGCTGAATTCAACACTTTGCTTTGCAGAGCAGAGTCAGCCTCAAAATACGCACAGCAATCTGTATGCTGTCACCCCTGGAGTTAAATGCCTCCGGATAGTGAGGGCAATTCAGGGCTGAACCCATCCTGTGTCTCAGCTGGAGAAGTCGGTCACGAATCATCACGGCTTAATGAACGCTGTGCTGAGGATTGTGCATGGATGCAGGAGGTAACATCCATATTCTCCTCCAGAAATTAACTGATTGCTTTGATTTTTATTTTTTTTTCCACTTTTTTTTTTGAAAGGTGTGAACTCCCTGGCCCCGGAGTTCAGAGGACTATTTTTGTGTCGGGATTTTGGTTCTGTTACAACATTTGATTTGGGAGGGCAGTCTCACCTGCTGCTAACTTTTTGTAATTGTGAAATACAGACTTACAGTGAGGTCGCTATCCACTAGAATTTCTGTTTAAATTGTCACCTTTAATTAAATCCTTTCATGTATTTGGAGGACTAGCCAGTTCCAGTACAGTCTCTTTGAAAGGATTTTTTTTTTCCCAAATATTAGACCATTAGACAAATGGTTTCATTTTGTGCCAGCTGAGCTCATTTCTCAGAAGAAACACAAGAGAGCTTTTTGTTTCCCCTAATTATGGGGCAGGGGAATGACATGGTACCGCTGAGCAAGGCATGGCATGTGATGCAGGCACCTCAGGAGAGGGCGTGTGAGAAGGACATGGTCTCTAGTTGTGTAGCACCTTTTCCCTTTGAATAGGGGAGAGCAGAGAAGTTCTGGATGGAAAAGTGCTTGTTGGTTCTGTGGTTCACCTTTATTCTGTCTGGGCTGGAGTCATCCTGATATAATCTCCTGTGGTTTTATCAGTTCCAGTTCCAGGGTTACATCCATTCCTACCAGTTACAATATTCCTTCATTGACTTCTCCCATTCAGCTCAGATCCATTTCATTTCATCTCACCACACTGGTGACTTTCTTCCTTTCTCCAAAGAAAAATCCAAGCGGGTAGTTCAGGAGCCTATATTGGCAGAGAAGTGATGGGATAAGAAAGTCAGTAAAGCACTGGAATAACTTGAGGAGACAACTCAAAGCTAGTATCGGGGGAGCAGACAGCTTATTCCTGTGACCTTTTCTCTGGACATGTTTGTCTTCAGTATTTCCCAAGTGCCTCTCGGCTGTGGTGGCTGTCTCTGATCACTGCATCAGCAGCCCAGACATGTTTAGAAGGACCAGTGGCTCAGATAGCTGACAAACAGCAGAAGGTCTTGGAGGTAAAACAACTGCCTTCCACCACTGCAGCATCATGGAGGAGGGGTGGCATCCTCCTTGCTAAGGTGAAGTCAAACAAGGCTTGGAAAACAAACTGACTTCCACCAGGAGAACAACATCCTTATTTGTTACAAGAAAAGGAAAAGAAAAGGAAAAACCTTTTTAGCCACATCAGTGGAGCAATGTCCAAGTGTTCTCTTTAATCCTCCTTAATCATGGTGTTGCTGATTAACATTTGAATAGAGCTTCTAATTAGAAAGAAGAGACACACAAAACCTCACCCTGCTGAGGAGGTGAAATCTCAGCTCCTACTACTCATTCCTGCATATGCTGCACTGATTAGGGCTTGAATGGGACAATGATTAAAGAGGCCACTGCCACTCTGCAACCTCTCAATGGCATAGCTACATTTAAGGATTTATTTTCAACTAAGACTTGAATAAATGTTTTGCAAATGGGAGCCACTCCTGCCGAATGGGAAGAGCTTTTAAACACTTCTGAAGCACTATTCCATCTTGTTCCTTGTTTTATCGCACCGATCTCTGCCGGTGTAGAACATGCCCTGTTTGACCATAATGTATTTCAATTAGGGTTGTGGTTTAAGCATATGTATTTCACTTGCTCATCCATTTCATTATTCAGAGAGCAGCTGAAGCCTGGTGAAAACCTGAAAAGTACGCTATTGAAAAATCACTTCTACCTCTGTGGGCAGAAGTGTTTTGTTTAAGTTCTTCCATCCATTATATAATTTATTATGCTTATTAATTTGCAGTAGATCTGACCAAAGTCAAGGCTCTGTTGTGCTAGGAGCTATCCACATTCAAGGAACGCCATAGTTTTAATCTCGTAGGGGTTTTTTATCTCTGCTTCAGTCAGTTATATCAATCCACTTAGACCCACTTCTGGTGCAACTGAACTCCAGGTCTGTGTTCCACTCTGAGAAGGAGGCAACATCTTAAACCACTGCAGCAACATTCACATAAACCCATCTTTCAGGTAGCTTTCTCACCCAAAGATGCTGACTTAGGGCATTGGGAAACCTCCTGCAGCATGATGCACTGTGGGCCTAGCTTTTTCTGTAAATGTTAAGTTAGGCAGAGAGAGATGGAAAGTGTTTTGTGGCCTCCAGCATGTGGTATAGATGCTTTGTGGACCTTTCTGCACTAAATTCCCTTCATTGTTCTCATTTTCCTAAATAGAACCGCAAAATCTTTCTTCTCTCAGAACTAAGGACATTTTTATAAATGGGACCTCGACGATATTTTCCATCCAGGTACCCAAAATTAGGCTTTGTGATACAAGTGGTATCATTATGAGGAGGCACTGAGCTCTTGTAGCTTGAACTCATTACCAGACTTTTTAGACCAAAGCCAGAAGCAGGTGAAAAGGGAGAGGCAAAGCTTGTAGTGTAAGATCAATGGATCTGATTCAACTGTGGTGGAGGAGAGATTTTTACATCGAGCTATGGAAAGAAATAATCTCTGAGGGATCCTTCACTTCAGAAGTGTCTTTTCTGTAATGCTGGGCCATAGGCAACCAAATAGACAAAAAGGCAACTAACCAGCAGCTTCACAAAAGCAACTTTCTAATAGGTGTTTGGTGAATTAATTGTGACTGGTAGAGCTTGAGAATGGATATCCTGCTTTTGCTGTGCTGGAAATACCGTGACCACTCTCTGTGAAAGCTCAGTGAAAGCCCAGTCAGCTCCACGTCCCACCCTCTCCCTGTTCATAAGCAGGTGCCAGCAGTAGATATTCTTACAACATGTCTTGGGGTGCAGTAGCCCCTGAGTCTGCTCTGAAAAACTCATCCAGTGCCTTTCTCTTGGCTCAGCAGTGAGGTCTGGTCTGGAAGGTGCCAGCACAGTTGGACCCACCAGGCAGCAAAGACCGTGTAAGCAAATAATGGTGGTTCACCTCTTTGCCATTTATTTTGTCTGGCATCCAGAGTGGTTTACTGAGTATGGCTCTAGTCCTGAAAGCAGGAGAGTGAATTTTGTCTGGGCCTGAGAACCTGTATCACTCAGATCAAGCTAAATTCAGAGCCACAGCCCTCAGCTATAAATCCCTCCC
Organism: Psophia crepitans; assembly: GCA_013399095.1. NCBI lineage: Eukaryota > Metazoa > Chordata > Aves > Gruiformes > Psophiidae > Psophia > Psophia crepitans. The sequence continues at coordinate 826,753 of VWZZ01008421.1, read as the reverse complement.
AGGAAATGTCCTAAGATGACTAGGAGGTGACCTCTGTGGCAGTGAGATTCCTCTGCTGCAGCGCTCAGCAGGACCTGCCAGCCAAGCTGTTGAGGCTCATTAGAGAGGGAGATGGGTGCTCCCTTGGCTTGGTCCATCGCTTGGTGCCACAGGAGCTCCAGGTGGCCTCAAATGCCTGCAACTGTCAGCGCAAAATGGAAAATTGTTCAATTGACTTGACGTTTAACTTCCCACAGCAGCAGCACGGGAGGAGAAAGAAGGAGAGAAGAGAAAAGCAGGGGAGGAAGGGCATGATTTGTTTGAAGACTCTCTTTGAAGAAAGAAAGAAAATTAAGTGGAACCCACCCACATTTAGAGCTTATCTGCAGAAGCCTGAGTTCACACACTCCAGTAATGATCATCGTATAAATGCAAAGACATCTCTGCCATTTAGCAGCTGTTTCCTGGATTAAAGATAGCTTGAGTGACAAGCTCCCGCACAAGTGCAGCAGACACACATGCAGAAAGGCCTCTCCTCCGTCTCTGCCTGCCCCCTGAGAGCTTCCCAGCCCTGCTCACTGGATTTGTATCCAGCCTTCCAGCTCTGGGACTGCTCATGCTCAATGGCCAAATCAAAACAGGAGTTTAGAGAGACCACATTGCCCTAGAAAAACACTAGCCTCTGCCAGATCTGCTCTTTGGAAGCCAGCACTCATCAGCACCTCGCCTGCCCAGAGAGGTCCTGATAGCCTGCTATGGTCAGGTGAATCCCCACTGTGATACCTCATGCGAAGGCAAGAGCCTGCCGAGTCCTGTGCTCAGTACATTACCTCTCTCAAGATGTGTGGCTTTGGGGGTCCTGGTGCCCCTGATTGAAATTCAGAATTCCCAGTGACTTCTTTCCCTTCCATTAACTTCTTAATGTCCCAGATCTTTCAGGATTATGCCCTGTTCAGGACCACGGGCTATTCTTGGACCACTCTGCTTATCACACCCAGCAACAGCAACCTTTGCTGACAGCACTCGCTGTTGCAAAGCAAGGAGGGACAGGCAGGAATAATTTCCCAAGCCAAGGCAATGCGAGGTGAGCTGTGGCTCTCTTCAGACGGTCTAGCTCCAGGGAGCAGCAGAGTAGGGAAAGGGAGTTCAGTTTAACGCCTCTGATAGCGAAATCTCCAGCAGTTGAAAAATTGATGGAGCAGTGAAGACTTGTTTGCTTCCAACTAGCAATAAGGAGAGTTTCAGGCATGTGATGAGGTGGAAGGTGTCTTAACCGTTCTGCGCCCACCGCATGCAAGGATGCTTTTAGTGAAAAACTTGCTGCCTTTAGGAAGGAACATGTTTCCAGCCCATGCTAACAAGGAACCAAATTACTGCCCGCTGGCACTGGGAGGAGGTATGAAATAAATCAGTCCAGGGAACTCTTACTTTTAAAAGTCAGAAATAACATGGCATGTAATATAAAGGACAAAGTTGAGCATTGAAGGCTAGTGACTCATACGTGATATAAATTCAAGTGTCATAACAGAGCAATAGTGGAGCAAATTGCTGCAAAATGCAGGACCTGGCAGGTAGCAGCAGGATATTGAAGATGAAGCTCACATAGTGATTTTAACAGGTTTTGAAACCTGCTGCCATAGCTTGTTTTTGATTGCTGTGATTTTATTTGGGTTCGTTGGTGTCAGATGCTAGGGCTCTCTGTGGAGGCGAGGGGTGTGTTCGGCTTATGCTCATTGTACAACCAAACCAACAATAAGCTAATAAATAACTAATAAAACCAAGGCTTAATTATGTGAAACGCTGAGCATGTTATGAACAGAGCAATCCTCCCAGGAGCAGAGGCAACCGGAGGAAGGATGAAAGAGGAAGACCAGCAAGAAACAAGCGTTAAAATAGCTGCTTTACTGCCATTTCACTTCGCTCCTTAGGTATATGTGTGTGTCACGGTCAACTTGGCAAATTGCTTGGTACAAGACGTTAAAAACACAGCAAAATGCCTTAAAATGTCTGCAGCAGGATTACAGGTACCTCAGAGAGCTCCTGAGTGAATGAGCACCCCTCGATACCGGGGACCACTTTTGTTAAATCCGGATGCAGCTGGTCAGAAATTTCCACATAAGGGCTTCTCCCTTGTCTCCCAGCTCTAGGTAGGCTTGGAAACATGGTGGGGAGGATATGTTTATTTTGCTAGAGGCATGCTCCAAGATGGAGAAGGGGATGAGAGCCCATGCCTCCAAGTCCTGGCCTTGGAAAGTGCAATTCCCTGGCATTTTGATGTAGCCTGTTACAAAGAGAAAAGCGATTAGAGAAACCCCAGTAGGTCCTACCTGTCACTAAAGCTGGATCTAATGGCAGGAGAACATGGAGCTAAAGTTACTGTGGGATATCCTGTCACACATGGGATCAGGTTTTGCTCTCCCTCCCTGCTCTTGCCATTAGTTGAGATTTGCATGAGCCAGAAGCAGCAGCTCTGGTTCTTGCTTCATTGCAACCAGGATGGCCAAGTGGTCCAGGCTCTGCCCAGCCCCGTTGCTCAGCTTCAGCATGGGAAAGTAACGTTTTTATTCCATGCCACTTCACCAGGCACGCTTTCAAACCTAATTAAGCTTAGCGTTATCATTGTTTTTATCACATTAAGATCCCACTTGGCTCTCAGCAGCACAGACCACAAAGTCAACACTGCATCTTTAAACAGAAACAACAGATTTTGGTTCAATTAAAAATTCATTAAAATGTAAATTAGTTTGTAGGGTTTTTTTTTTTCCTCCTTTCTAATGCCTGTTCAGTGTGGCACTCTAATGGCACAAAGCATTAAGGGGAGGTTAACTGGAAGCACAGAGACAAATCGTTCTCCATATACTCACCTGTTTAAGTGATCTTGGCAAAGAATTTAACCATTTCCCTCATCCACTGGGGTTTCCACCTTATTCCAATTGTTTGTTGGGATCTTCCTTTGTCGTGCTTTCTTAAGTCTAAACTGAATAATTGACCTTATCATGCAGCTTTGCTTTCCCTTCTCCTTTGCAGTTCTCCTACAGCTCTCAGGGAATTCTTTCTCCCAACAAGACCTATCCTAAAAGCCAGTTGTTTCCCCCCAGGCCCTGTTAGATGTGCCAGAATAAATTTCCTGGATGTTTCCCTTCCAGTGGCTGCAGGAGGTAGGGTGATTTAACCACATATTTATTAAATCATTTGTTGCTTCTAATGCTCTATGAAACCACGTGTGAGCGTTATTATTATTATTTTCCTTATCATTGTAAACTCAGTCGCTATTGCAAGTTCATTAGATGTCCTTAATTGCTAACGACATATTCAGAACGTATGGTAAACGCAATTTAATTGAGAACTAATTAACTTGTTATAGTTATCTCATTACATGCCAATTAAACTTTTTAACATGCCTTTTCAGTAGATAAAGGAATAGTTAAAGTCCCAGGGACCAAATTCAAAGCTGGTGTAAAAGGGGCAGCTTTGCTGTCTTCATCTGTAATGCATTGGCTGGCGAGGGGTTGGCTTTGCATCTTGCATTTTTGTAAGATTAAGGGAAACCAAGGGAGTTCAGGTTAATTTAGTGTGTCTCTGAAGAGGCTGAGAACATGGAAAAAAAATGCCTCTGACGATGGTTTTATGTTTCACAAGAGGAACCCAAGGACTGGGGACAGGAATTTCTGCTCTGGCTGAATCAGTCTATGGGTTTTTGTAAACCAACCTCCAGCTTTTCCCACATCTGCAAATTATGTGAGGGAATATTTACATGCTACGCCGAACTCAGAATCCGTGCAAAGGTACCCTTGATGGTGGGCTTTGGATCGGCATCTTTGTGCTGTATAATTTCAGGGCACTCTCTCTAAACAAACTCCAGCTGATCACACATAAGAGAGTTCAAGGCAGCGTGATTGACTGTACCTGCCCCCTACCAGCTCTGTGATCAAATCACATTTGCCTAGTTTATGTTTCTCCCCTTTCTCTGCGTGAAAGTGTCAAGCAAACAAAGGAGAGAGAAGTAATGGAGGGGAAAAAAAGCAAAGCCATGTGAGAACAAAGTGCTTCCCAAAGACACCAAATAAGCAGCTGGAAAAAAAATGGGAACAATATTGCATTTAAGCTCCAAGATAACCAGGTTCAGTCATTTTAGATGTTACTAGTAACAACTCTGGCTTTAAAAAAAAATAATAGAAAAATCAACCTGTAGCCGAGCCATTAAGTTCACAGTGTCACTGTAATGTTGGCTTCAAAACCAAAGCAAAATCTTTGAAAGTGAGAAGAATTCAGAAGACTCTTACTAAAGTGAGAGGTAACTATTCTGGCACTATTGAAGTGAAGGGTAAAGTCGCCGAAGGGATTGATGATTAATTTCTGTTTCATTCGCTTGCTGAAATACCTATGTGAGAAACTTGGAAAATATGTGAAGGGAGAAGTAGGCAGGTCCAGGGGCCAGCTACACAAGGCTTTGACTTAAGCAGCTTTCCCCAGATAAAGGAGTTGCTGCTACATGGGGTGGGAAAAGAAGTCCAAGAGTGCTACTACACCGCCACTGACATCTCAGTGCAATACAGAGTCATCTGACGTGAACCAAAACGGTTTGGGTGCAAAGCAGAGTTACTATGGACCAGTACCTTTTGTCGGGGTGCAGAATCATCCCCCGGTCCAGGTACTACTGCAGGTTCAGGATATTGATTCATCTACAGTGGGAGCAAACCGTGCTCTGCCAGAGCAAGGATATACGAAAAAGTGTCAGAAAAATGAAGCTAGAGCAAGGAGGCAGAGCGAGCTGTTTGCATCCTTCAAAGTAAAGCAACGGAGTGCCTGTGAAGATGAACCTTAATTTAAACCACAGGGAAGAAGAGTCTTAACACAACACCCATCTCGTGCGGCTTTTCCAACAAGGGCTATAACACAACAAAAGCAGCTGAAGAGGTTTTTCTCACAGAATTTTCTAACCAACTTTGTAAAGCCAGGAAGGCAAAACTCTTCTGGAGACCTTTCATGTTCTTAGCTTGCTGAATCAAAACGTTCACATGCATCTTGCATAACCATTGTCATTTAAATAGATAGCGCTCCTCGAGTGGAAAGGATGGGGGTGATGTAGTGTTATGGAGGTTACTAGTACATACCAGAAGTATCAAGAACTCTTCAGCATTTCTACCCTGGATGTGCTAAGATGGCAATACTTGCATGGTGAATGTGTTTTTACTGTGTGTTTTTATGATGTTTTCATTATGTGCTTTTATTATGTGGTTATAAGCTGCCAGAATGGAAACAGGAGCGATAAAGCTTGATTGATTATTATATTCTCATATATAAATGGAGATTATTTTTTTCCACTAGGAATGTATGAATGACAGACAAATTTGACTGGTATGCAAGTCCAAGCATTAAGTCAGCTCCTGGAGTAACTCAATCCAGCTTCTCAAGTCAAGACAATGCTGATGCTTCTTCAAGTCATCAGAGCCTCAGCTTTGCACAGCTGGAGAGGCAGCTGGGACACTTGGTGCTCTGTGTCTCTACAGATCTCCAGGAGCCTCAGGCCACAAGGGGTTTCCCCCTTTTGAAATCCCCAAAGCTGAAGCAGAAGCTAAATTCAGAAACAAAATGGGGTGGCCCAGGCTTTTGTTGAACATCTTGTTTCTGATGAGGTCGAATTTAGACGTCAGAGCCAAGAACTCTGAAGTGAGACTGTGTCCTCGTTTAGGGCTTAATGTTCTGTGATGTGAAAGGTCTGATGAGTGCTAACGAGTACCCTGTGCTTCTCCTTGCTCTCCCCATGGCATGGTGCTGCTGCAGGTCCTGCTGCTGACCTCACCATCCTGGTGAAATCCAGGCTTTGCTCCAGTCCAAACCAAAGGTGAACTACTTTTCTAGCATCTATTTATGGTGGCCAAGGTAACGGGCTCTTCATTAGGAGCTGCAGGGACTTAGTGCCTCGCAGAATCAGACCTTTCAGTGTGTTCAGAGTTAGTCTTTGTACAGTTTCCTCATGCAATACTTTACTTTATTCACATCTGCCAATGTAAGTATTCATCAGGTCGATGAACATTGTGAGTGGCTTCAGCTGACACAGATTCTGCCTTTTTTTGTGCTATATCAGAGACCTATTCTCTGCAACGCTCCTTTCATTGTTCACCTACCCTGGAGACAGCAGCTCGCTGTGAAATATATCTCCCAGGCATCCCAGTGCACACAGACCCTTTTCTCTTACAGACCCAAGATGGGTCTATTGGCATCCAAAATTCCCTGCAAAGGCCCGTGAATGAGCTGGCCGGACCAGGAAGAAAGCGTGATGAGATGTGCTCTGGAAGAGGAAACACCCTGGCTTTCGAGGAAGCAAAACCAAGAATCTTCCTGTAATTTATTTATAGAAAGAAGCAAGGGAAATAAAAAAAACAACTCTCATTCCTTGACTCTAATTGTTCAATAACCTCACAAGGAGTGGAGGCATTTCCCCATCCTCTGTAGATTTTGTTCCTTGTGGTGTTGTTTGCTAAATACATGCCGGCATACCACTTACTGCAGCAGGCAGGCTCATGATCTTTGCCTGGCTTCTTCCCCTCTAGGAATGCCATAAATAAATCACGAGGTCAGGAAAGCTGTTACACGTCTGTGGTCTCTCTTCCCCCCATGCTGGCTCTTTTTCTCTCTCCTTACTCCTTCCACATTTGTACAGTGCACTTAAACCTGCCAGGAGTGTTCCGTGCCGTCTCCCCCCTCTGCTGGTATCTCGCTATGCTAGGTGCAATCCGGCGGCAGATCAATCATTCATATTCCTCGCCACAGAGGACATTAACGAACTAACATCAGAGCAAAAATCACATTTAGGCGCAAGCTGCACTGAAGTTTTCCTTCCTGAGGAACGTACTCACTGAACTGACAAATCAGGTTTTCCTTCAGAAACCTCTTCAGGTGGGTTTTCAGGTGCGTGGTGCTACACAACCGGGGTCATGTATTCAAAAACTTCAATTTAGGATCCTGAAGGAGAGTCTGATATTGAAAATACCTTGTCCCAGCTGCTCCTGCTGTGACTGGGGTGTTTGCAATGCCCTAAGAACCTTTTGTAGGTGATTTTTCCTTGGTGTTGTCCACCAAGAGACAAGCTCTTCGATGAGTTCTACACAAAGAAGTTCTGGCCTTGCCAGCAGGAGGATCTAACCTGGGGGCCACGCTCTCCCTGCAGCTTCTGGCTAGAGCTCTTTGAGGGAAATCCCTCTGCCCTGCTTTACTTTCAAAATCCCCTCTGTTATGGAGCCTAGGCAATTCACTCAGCAGCTCTGCTCGCCACAAAGGACACGAAGGATGAGAAATATTAGTCAAAAAGAGGAGGAAAAAACGTTTATTATTGATGGGGGGGCAAAATGACAGATGTTGTGGATAGAAATTGTGTCTTTCTAGAGATGAAATGAGGTTTCATACTAAAGGCCTTCTGCACAGCAGTGTTTTAGCTGTTAGCAAGAGGTGGAGAGAAGAAAAAGTTACATTCTTTATGCTGCCCCTTAAGATTTTGTCACTTTTGCTAAATGGAACATATTGTTGAGTCCCATGTTTTCCTTGCAGGAAAGTTCTCATTTGCAAAGGACCATGTGTGCATGTGATATTTTTGTTTCTTTCTGGGTTGTTTTAATTGCTGTTGTAATCCCCGCATTTTGCAAAGATTTAGATCAAAATTTTCCAAAGGACCATAAGACGACCAAGAAAAAGCAAGAGAGCCGTCTTGCAGGTTTTCTCAGATGGGCTCATCACTAACGTGAGAGATTTTTGAATGGTTAGCAGCACTCTCTTCTTTATCTGGATGGCCCCAAAGGAGGGTCATAAAGATTTTCTCCTCCTTCTTTGTCTATTCTTGCGTCATCTTCAGCCCTCTGACTTTTCACAGGCAGGAACTATCTGAAATCTCAAATTAATCTTGCAAGAAACCCCTTCCCATCCTTCGTGGTGCCCACGCACAGCTCATTTCTTCATCCCACACGTAGGATTGTTTATCCAAACTAGGTAGATTTAACTCCTCGACACAGTTGTGGAGAGTAATTGGGTTTCTGTCAAGTATTGGACAAGATTAATCAAACCTGCCAACTTGAAACAGGCCAAAACTAGAATCAAATATGACCTGTGCGTTAAGGGCCATGAGGTGCAGGCAGAAGTTCCGTGGTGAAGGTGTACTGCGGAAACAAACCTGAAAGAAGTGTTACACCTTAGCGGCTTTGAACTGAGATAAGAGACAAATTTCAAAACCCAATGAGGTCTCAGTTTGGCATCTGAAACCTGTATCTGTTTATCAGACGCTTAAGATCTACCACTATAAGTGAGAAATACTAAAGAGTTTGGAATTATCTTGGGGGTACGAGTTGTTAAGTCTAAATCACGCAAGAAATGTGCATGCCTCATGCAACCGAGCACGTGTGCATATTCTGAGTCACTGAAAATATGGCCTTGCTGAGGGATTATTTCTCCGTGGGGTGGGAAGAAGGAGGGCGGTGTGCGTGGGTTAGGGTAGAGGCAGGGAGCAAGGCAGGTAACTTGTGCCGTCTCTGTTTCAGGACTATCAGCAAAGGGCTGCTTCGTTCCTCTGATGACAGTGCAAGACAAATGCTGCAAGTGCAAGGCTGGGACAGCTCGGATCAGCCTGGCGTGCCAACACCGGGAGCGACCTTCGGGCACTCGCTCCTGGCTGTAGAGTTTCACACGGGTTGATGGAAACACAGCATCACCTACGCTCTTCAAAGCCGAAATATCTTTCAGCCATTCCTTCTCCCGCTTTCTGCTCTGGGCACCGTGGTGGCCTTCAGTGTATCAAGGATGAGCAAAACACACCCAGGCTTGAGATCCCCCCCCAAAAAAAGGGTCCCCCCTCATTGTGCGTGTGGGTACACACACATGTGTGCACACAGCACTGCCACCCAGTGGCTTGCTAACCACAATGGGGGGGGGGATGCAAACCGGTTTAGGTACTTTTTTCCTCCCCAAAAGCCATTAATATGGTATAAAAACTTCCTACAAGCGCGTATTCAGCTCTGCCTTCCCAACCTGGAGGTGCCCGGCTTGGCACGCACACCCAGCCAGCCTGGAAAAGCGTGCCAGCTGTGCAGCTGCAGGTATCACTACCTTAGCATCGGGTTCAGATAACGGGCAATTAGCAGTTGTCACACATATTCTACCTTTTCCCTTTTTTTGTGTGTGTGCGTGGTTAATTGTGAGGGGGAGGACAGCAGACCTTATCTCTTGCCACTAGTGGTGGCAAAACTGAAAAATTGTTTTCATTACCAGGTGGAAAGCTTTTCACATGCAAATTATCAATATCATTGTGAATGTGGCATTTTTATTAATCCAAACCAGCTTATCTGACCAAAAAGAAAGAAAGATCATTCTTGTTTTATATCAAACATTTTGCTCTGACAATGGCGAGTCGTACTTGATGAAACGTTGCATGGATCACACCATTTTTGCAATTTACTGCAGGAGAGAGAGAAATAGAAAGGACTAATGGATGGGGTTGGGTCTGGGGATTTTTGGGTGGGTTTAGGGATGGTTCTTTTGTTGCTTTTGCTCTTTTTATCTTTAGGGCACTTCTCCCAAATGCCAGTCAAATGATGGCAGTTTACATAAGCGTTTTAACTTCTCTTCTTCAACATCAAAGAAACCGATCTGGTTTTATAGATGTATTTTTGTCTCCCTATTGTGTGCAATTCCCCTTCAGACACTGGGAAAATAAGGTCATGTTCCCTACTGAGTCCATCCTTTTCCATTGATTTCACTTTCTTAAAATCCTAATAGAGCTTGAAATTAATACAGTTTAATTTTCTTCTCCCTTTCTTGTGAACCACCAAAGCTCTCTTGTTGCTGCTACACCACTCTGGGTATAAGGAAGATAAAGGAAGTCCTCTTTCCAACGGCAAAAATCACTGAGAAGATAAAATCATAAGGGTTTTGGCTCTTCCTCCAAGGAAAATAAAGGCTCTCCCATCCAGCCTGAGAGGTGAGGAGCACAGATGCTTCTTCACTCAGTTCAAAGGGGACGGACCATAAAAAGTTATGGGCACTTCTGATGTGGCTAAATTCAGATTCACCAACATTAGGACATGTCCAGATGCCTCTGCTAGGGTCGTATCTCAGTGCTATCTACTTCTTAAAAGCAAACCACATTCATATCACAAATATTAATTTGATATGCCTATAACAAATATTAATTTGTCCAGCATTTGGGAGTCCTTTAGTAAAAACTCACAGCTCCTCCAGGAGGCAGGTGAATACCCTTCAGTAATGGACCTAGCTGCTTTGGGATCCAGCTGGAAAACATTTACCCAAGGGTAAATAAAGCCAGGTGAGGAGACTGACAGGTCTGGAAGCTGTTTTGTTATTACCGGTGTTTTTCCATCCATGAGCTAAGGGGCTGTGGACTCCTGATGAGTGGTATTTTCCAGTCTCTTGCTCTGCATGGGACCAGCAAGAGCATTCAGGAGAAGCTGGAGGGCATCAAACCTACTGAATCAGCATCCTTTCTGCCTGGTAATGAACTTACTGGGGAGGAAAAGACACTTCATGCCCCTTGGGAGTCGCCTGACTTTCACAGGAGGGACTGAGGGTTTCAGTGGAGAAGGCACCTAGAGGCAAGTTCGTTTGCCAATAATGAGGCAATGAAACGTCACGACCCTGGTTAACACAGGCTCCTGTTTGTCGTGCCTGTTCATCACATCAGAGTACTGTTTAGGTGTGTAAAATGGGCTGTAAACTGTGTTCATTTTGGCTGACAGATATGATAAAGGTTATGTGCGTTTCACAGCATTACAAAGTTGATGGAGCAAAGTCCCCTGAGACCTCTCGCTGCACCAGGCCTTATCATTCGTCATAGCACGGCAAAGACCTTGTGGGTCATCCTCTCGGTCCCTCCTTTGCTTGCTCAAAAGCCATTACCTTCCTCAGTGATGCTTCTCATATAGATTAAAAGCATTTTAAATATGTATTATTTTTCTACTCTCTCTATATATCTGTGCCTTTCATACCCACGTCTTAAATTCATCTCCTCTCTGCCAGTTGTTTGTATATGTCCCTAGGTGTTTAACTCTTGTTCTCTAAGTCCTCTGAGCTATTGTTGGTGAATATGGCTATTACATATTCCTGATATTTCTCAAAGGTCAAAAGAAAATGTAAAAATGCCATTTCTTTTCTCTCCTCCCTTCAAAGCAGCAAAATGCAGTATTGTTCTGGTGCAGTTACTTTTGCCGTTATGCTAAGATTATATTTTTTTTCAGTATACCTTATTGTATTTACTGCAAATGTTCTGGATATAGAATTATTTCCTCAAATTATTAGGAACTAGAAGATATAATAGCCTTTTATTCTGTTTCAGAACATATTACTCTACCACAACAGTCTATTTGTGACAGTTTGCTCTCATCTTCCTGCAACCCATCTTACAAATGAGACATAAAATTGAGGCTCTGGACGCTTACGGACCTGATCCTGCAACATTTATGCACCTGGTTAAGCTGAATCATGTGAGGATTCATAGCGAATTGAATGTGCAGAATGACTAACACTTCAGGAGCTCTGGCAATTGCTCCACAGCAGTTTGCAGTTCTTCAGGATAAAGAGGAATGCATGAAACTACTGTGGCTATCTCCTCCTACCCCAGATCCGGCCAGGATGCTATAAAGGATGGACTCAGAGAGAATGCAGAGTAAAACGTCCTCTCCTGCGGTCAGCACCTACTATATTCATTTATTTCTGTCACTGTGGTAAGACTCCTGATCGCACAATTTAGCCCTCAGCATTGCAACAAGACCTCCAGGTTTCCATCGCAGAGTCACACTTGGGGATGTTATACAGCCTCGTTAATTGATTACAAAATAATTCACCAAGCTGCGCTGTTCCTGCGTCTTCTATATAGCTCGCTGCCTCCCCATTCAAAACTGGCTGTACCTCAAGGTCCTGGTCCCTGTGTTTGAAGCCTGATAGCTAAGAGTGACCTTTTTCTCTGACCTACATCTTTCATAGGAATAAAGCAACAGATGACACCAAGCACAGGATTCGCAGAGCTCTTTGAGCAAGCCCCTAGCAGTGGAGCTCTCCAGCGAAGGGCATCAAGCTCAACTCTCTGCTCACCCTGCGAGAGGAGGGGTTGGTGGTTTTTTCATCTCAGTTAGCAGCAACATTTCCACTGACTTTCGCAGGCGCAGAGTCAGATCCCAGCATGTCTTTTAACACAAGCTGCTCCCCAGCAGAAGGAACATCTCAGCAGATAGGACGTCCCTGCCCCTGTGAGAGTCCTCATCCAGGCAAACCGACTCCCACCACGCACGGAGTGATCCCCCCACTTATTTTGCTCAGCTTCCATCGAGATTTCCATTCTTGCACATCGCCACCGTGATTGGCAACTGAAACGGAAAGACCAGACAAAAGAAGCTGAAACACCACCGGGGATGGAGCTGAAAAAAGATGCAGGAGCAGATATCTCCATCTGTATTCTCAAGGATGTCTAAGTCAGGGGATGCCAGCTGTGGTGCAGTGCTCCCAAATCACAGGGGACCGGTGCTCTGCCCCGCTGCATCTCGGGAAACCCCAATGTCAGTCCCTGCACCAGCAAGGTCACCTCAAAGCCTGTTTCCTCATCCTCAGGCCAGGCACACCGCTGTGAAACTCCAGAACAGGGGGAGCAAAAGGAGTCCAAGAAGAATAAAACAGAAGGAAAATGAGGCTTTTCTCGGATTTATGCAGAAGGTAAATTATGGGGCTACTTACACCACCTAAAATCACTTTCTCCCCAGGGGCCTGAATATGCTCTATTATAAAAGCTGTATACAGGACTGTAAATATGCCATATATACTACAGTGTAATTGTACCAGACTCACCTGCGTTGTATTTTTTACCTATAAATGTAACGGTGATTTGTTTGTCTCCTCTTTCTACAAAAGTTTCAGAATCTCCAGGAAAGCACGTTGGCCATAACGGGCTCCTTCCACCATTTAATCCAGATAAAAGTCTTCCGCTGAGTATGCCTTCCCGTACACAACACCGGCGTTACGCATCCCCGTATGTATGGACACACTTACCCCAGCGCAAAGCACCCCAGCATCCTCGGGAAGAACCACACGACACCGACAGCCTATCACGCCCTGAGCAACGTACTTCTGTATCGATGCAAAAAGCCGCTCGCAGACGGGAAAATGGCAGCGTTCCAAGTGGCCCCAGTTAATAGCTCTGGTTTGCTTAATGGTGCCTCCCATTCAGCCTAAAGATGCTGTTTTAAATATGTAAGCAATTAGTATCTCTCCTTCTCAACACATCTGTGCTTCTTCTATCTGCTGCATCATAAATCCACTGCGTCCCTCTCCAGCTCGGCGGTGCATATATCACCAGATATTCTGATTTTCAGCAACTTTTTGATCCGAAAGAATTACGCTTGGATTTGGAGACGCCCTGCCTAACCCCCTGCACAGCCGGCCCCTCCTCTCCAGGGCTGGTGCTGGACTAACAGTCCTGGGGAAAGCACCTCTGCGTCGTTCTGTGGCCGTGCTTTGGTGCAGCCAGTCCCTTTTTCGTTCTTCCCAACTTTCACACACTTTCATCTCCATTTCTAGATAGAAGCGGCGACCTTTTTTTATCCATAACGGAACCTAAGGCCGTGCCTGTAGGCTGCAGGAGGTTGCTCGCAGGACGCAGCGGGGACCCTTGGGTGGCTTCTGCTTACCAAATCCTGCCTGTTCCAACCCCGGCGAGATTTGAAGAGCGGTGGCAGGACTGGGGCGGTTATGACAGTCGGTATTAGTGGTAACGCGGAAAATTGTTTTTACTAAAGTGGGTATTAATAGTAATAGCGATAGGTGCGATTATTCATCATTGTTTATGAAGTGCTTTTCATCCCAACAGATCCGCTTTATTGCACGCGCGCTGCAGGAGAGGAAAAGGTTCAGTCACCGCCATCGCCAGCGGTAGTTTGCTTTGTCTTATTTTATCACGTTTTTTCACCCCTTTCGGGTATTAACACCCGCCTGCGTGTCCCCCCCCGCCAGGACCGACCCGGCCCCACCGCGCCGGTG
>VWZZ01008421.1:738858-811958 GCA_013399095.1 Psophia crepitans | reverse complement strand
GGTCCTGTAGGAGACACTGGGGTGCCGGGTAGGGATGCTGGAGCAGGTACTGGTCCTGTAGGAGACACTGGGGTGCCGGGTAGGGATGCTGGAGCAGGACAGGTCTGGGTAGGGATGCTGGAGCGGGTACCCGGCTGATTAAAGATGTTGGAGAAGATACTGGTCTGGAGAGAGGAGTTTGGGTGCAGGCAGTGCTCAGGTATTGATGGGCTGATGGAGTGGGTTCCTAAGCGGGATACTGGTGCAGGCAGTGTGCTGGCCGGGGATGGTGGGGGTCAAGTTGCAGTCCAGGGGGCTTGAGTGCCAGTGCTGGTCCAGATGGGCGTGGTGGAGAGGGCACCAGCTCGTGGAGATGGTGGATAAGGAACCAGTTTGCAGGATGCTGGAGCAAGGACCAGTCTGTGGGGTGGGAGAGATTGAGCAGGGACCAGCTGGGTGGGGGCAACAGAGCAGGGTGGGAGAGCTCAACCCACTTCTTGGTCCCCGTGGGCTGCATCAGGGGCTCTGTGATCACCCCTTTCTGGGCACCTCCAGGGTGGGTGCCTACCTGTAGATGCCCCGTATGGCAGGGGCTAAAGCAGCCTCTAAGTCTGAGGAGAGGAGCAACGCCCTACCTACCCCCTAAAGCCATCTCTGAGGGCTGCTTGGAAGCTCAGGCGATGAGAGGAACAAATGCAGAGAGGGGTTCACATTAACCAAAGGAACTCGCCACAGCAGTGTGGGAAAACAAATCAATTCTAGTAACGTGGGGTGCACTCGTAGTGCCCAAATGGCAGAAGGTGGTTCTGTTTGGGACCGGGTGGCACTGCCCACTGTGTTGCATCAAAACAAACATCTGGCACTCGGTGCTGAAATTATACATGAAATGCAGTGATGTTTGTCATTGTTTTATTGTTATATTGGGTGCCACAGGCAAAAAGTGCCTAAAGGTCAGCAGCCTTGTCCAGAAACATCCAGCACCGGACTGTAGGTTACCAGGCTAGATGAATTGTTGCTCTGCAATGAGCTGGCACTATCTATATAATAATAAAGGAAATGAAAAGCTTCTGAAGCATCTTCCCCATCGGACAGACTGCTCCGATCCCCTTGCTTTTCTCCCGTTTTTTTCCGGCTTCTTTCTTCTCTCTCCTTGTTTATCTGCTAGATCTGTCCGCTAGAACTTGCTGTGCCCTTATTGAAAATCTATTCTGTTTTGTTACTTGCTTGTCCTGTTTTTCACCCCCCATTCATTAGGGATTCCTAGTGTTGTGGGGTTTTTTCCCCTCCTTTCTTTTCTGTACATTGGATGGAAATTGGATGTTTGCTGGCTGCTTATCTCCAAGCCCTGGCATCTGAGTTTGTTGCTGTAGTTCTTCCAAGGAAGTACTGCCAGGCAGTGCAGCGGCAAAGAAGGCAACGGGGTCAAATGAGTTCTGTAGAAACAGCGAGCAGGTTGTTTCATGCAGCATTTCAGAAATAATAGTGCACAAGGTAACAGGGAAAGGAGAGGAGCACCCTACACTGCAGGGAGCGAAGGATAGGTCGTGCAGTCTGCTCAGAGACTGTTTTTTCATAGGTAAGTGCCCACCTCAGCTGTGCTTCTGATACAGGGATGCACAGAGCAAAGGTGGGACTGCTGTATGAAGAAGTAATCATTAAGTAGGGCACAATGACCCTTTCTCTCACATTGCCCTCTCCCACCCTCTTCTTTTCCCCGTTGCATCTCCAAACTGGTGCGGGTTTGATGAGCTGCTTCATCCCAAACACCGCAAGGGACCAAACACTGTTCACCTTACACCCTAAGCTCTTAGCACAGGAGCCTGGCGCGAAGAGCGCGTCATCCCCGTGTGCTGCCATGGTACCAGGGGTGGTCAACACGATGCTCTGACCTGGTTGAAGTACGTTGCTGGGGAGATGTGGAAATCCGAGTGCCTGCTCTGCAACAGTTCAGGGGATGATAAAGGGGTTTCTACTTTGAGGACCACATGATAGCAGCATCTTTTGCAAACAGGTCCTGTAGGTACAGGGGCCTGTGTGACAGCTTGGAGAGAGACCCCTCCAAAGCTTTCCAGGGGATCTCTGTGTGTCCAGGAGGGAACAGCTCCTCTCCAGGAGAGGATTGGGAGGTCCTGGATTTTTGTGCAGCTCTTCCCTAGGTCAGGAATATTTGGCTGATGGATTGTGTGGCTCAGCATCCTCCTCTACACCCCCACAGACCTACCTGGTCTGCGCAGCCCAAGCGTTGAGGAAGGTGAAGAGCTGGCCAGGTGTCCCCTGGCAGGCTCGCGGCACCGAGGGGGCTGGGAAATGCAGGCAGGTGCGACTCTTTTCTTCTTTTTCCTTGGCATTGAAACACTCTCTAATTATTGTGAGGAGCGAACAGCTTGCCCACTTTTACACATACCCTACCCCCTGCCTGTGATTTGGATTGTCTTTGGAAGAATATGCCTCATACGGGTGGGAGCAGGGGGAAACATATTTCTCTCACCTACAAATACTGAGAAATCACAGAAAGAAAGAACAAAACGTTCATTAGGTACAAAGTGAGAGTATAATATTACTGGCAAAAGGACAAAAAAAAAAATCATGCTGTTTCCCCGGACAATAAGTTCCCAGCATCACAGGTGAGGGGAGGTGGGAGCCGAGGGCAGATGGAGCTGCTCTGCCTGCCAGAGGATTCTGAGAAAGATGTTTGCTCCTTAAGCAGTCCTGTCTTGCTCCTCCAGATATTCTTATACCACCTCCTGCAGACGGGAGATACAGAAACAAAGAGGTGTCAGGGCAAGGATGAAAATTCAGCAGTTCTTGCTCCCGACGCTGTGTTGCTCTTGTTAGCTTGTTCCTCTCGCCCTGCAGCCGCCCCTGCGCGCAGGTTTTCATCCTGCTACATCCCTGTCGTTCTATACACGGATCACCTACACACCCCCCCCGCTTGAGCTGCGTGCTCGGCGGCGCTGCGGGGTGTCAGCGGGCGGGCAGACGCGCTCGTCCCGCTCGCCTTGGCTCGCTCCTCGCGCTCGCCAGCGCGTGCTGCCGCGGTGAAGCGTTGCCATCGCGAATGGTCTTGGCACTTTTCCGAACAACCGCCTGGTTCCGGGCTGCCGAACTTTTCCTGCAGCCCGGTGGCGCCTACGGTTCCCTCCATCGCTCCGGCTCTTTGTTTCCCTGGAAGAAAACAAAAGGCACGTTCACGGCCGTCTTGGGGAGCGCTAGTGCAATCGCAGCCATTTCTTCATCCACCCCAGGATAGGGGAGCGGGCCAGACCTCTCGCCAGGGAGGAAGACAAAGGACTCGCTATGGAGTGGAATAATTATTGACGGTGACGAGGAGGAAAATTCTGCTCCTTAGTGGCAGTTTAAAGGGATTCTTTGTTATTATGCGTCTGCTGTAGCAGTTCTGCAGGGGTCCGGCTGTGTCCTGATTGTCTGTAGAGGGAGCTGGTGACCCGCTGCCACCAGGTGACTTCTCAAATTAGCGTGTGAGCCATCTTAGGGAGCACTTGACACATGGTAATGGGTTGGACTTAATATGAGTCAACCTTTTCTCTGCTAGTCCAGACCACATGCCTTTCCATCCTGATTACAAAAGGAATTATGTTCTGCTCTTTTTAAGCAGTGAATTGGAGTATCTAATATTGCCTGTCAGTAAATGGCCACTTTTTCCTCATGTGCCCTTTTCTAGCACCTGCCTTTCAAAGGCTCAGGAATGCCACAAAGAGATTTCGTGTCCTTTATGGTGGCTGGTGAGCTTGCTCTGAGTGGTCTATAGTGTGCTGTAGTCATAACACTTCTTGTCAAGGTTGGTCCGTGGAGTATAAATGTCCTGCTTAGGTCTTTCAGGCGGTGATTTACTGCACCTGACCCAGAGTTAGTCTAAGACTTGCTCTCCACCAGAAAGTTTTACTGTAAAAAGTGGTATATTCTACCGATACACACTTTTGTGCACTTGCACGGCAGGTGCACACGAGCTGACAATTACCCGGGTTGGCCTGGAGGAGTAATACCTCCCTGCAGAACAGAAGCCCACAGACACCCTGTAACTATTCATGTGCATCAAGTCAGTGGGGAGAGTTTTCTACTCGTTGGGTATGGCAGCGCTCTAACAAAAGCCCCGTGACGCATTGGGCTGGAAAATAAAAGCAATGTTGGAGCACTGATTTGAGTAAGAAAATGCTTGGTGTAGGCTTTGTCTGCAACACTTCTGACAATAACTTGAGATCCAGCAGCCACTTTCAGGTTGGCTGCAGAGCTCCCCTTCCTCCCTGTAAAACACCCCTTCGTCTTCTGCTGCCCTGCAGGGGCAGGGGTCGCTGCCACAAGCTGAAGGAGATAAATCCCTACACCTTGTTTCCTTAAGCTGAGCTCTGAGGGAGTGGCAGGAGCAGTGGTACCTGCAAGGAAACGGTGTCTGGCAGGAGGGCTGGGAGCAGCAGGATGGAAAGCATTAGCAGACCTGTGAGCAATCCAGTAGGACAAAAAGAAAACCCAGCACCGTGAACATAACCAGCCCTTTGGAGGGCTTTCCAGTGGTGCAAACTTTTGGTCCAGTCCTGGTTGTCAGCAGCTTGCCAGACCCCCAAGGAGGGAGTTTCTGAGCTTGCCAGTGAGGAGGGCAGTAGCCGTGGTAGGGGGGTGCGCCTTGCCAGCCAGTGCTTCTTGGGTGCGGAGTTGCAGAAGCCACGGCCAGTCCCACCGCCAGTGACCAGAGCAATGAAGAGAGCAAAGCAGTTCCCATAGGGCTTCCAGTTTCCCGTTTGCCTGGTTGGACTTTTCATTTCCCATCTCTAACCCCACAGATGCACTATACCAGTCTGGAAAGCAAAGGAAACCTTTTTCTCCCTGCAGAGGACAAGGAGTTGCAAATGTTAGTTCGTTTAGCAAAGGCTTGTTGAGCAGCTAACGGTGAGGTTAAGTGATTCAGCCATCAGCCGTACGGTGCCCGCTCCTCCGTGCTACTGCCATACTCCTGGGCAGAGAGGAAGCCCTGGGACTGCAGCCAGCAGTGACACAGCAGATCCTGCTGCCACCAGGAGCCCTCCTGGCCTCTCCTGGACATGGACAAAGGGGTCAGGTTTTGGGTTTGTTTTTTTTTTTTTAATTCTCTGCAGCAACCATGGTTATTCTGCTTGGACGTCTGTCCATTGGTGCCTACTTGCATGCCAGAGGTGCTTGTGATCTTCCAGGAGAGCATTTAACAGGAGCTCACTTATCTTTTCTTGGGCTTTCAGGCTACAGGTATTGTGTTTTTTCATCCCTGAGACCAGCACTACTTAAATACATCTACAGGCATGGTTGCTGTAAAAAACAGTTGTTCCAAAGACAGACTTCTGTAATTGCCTCCATCCTTTGTTTTCCCTGGGACTGGGTCATCCTCAGCAGCAAGAAATAAGTTGAAACTACAATATTATACAATAATTATTTTGCCATTTCGCTGGTTTCCTTCCCCATGTGCCTCTGGAAACAAGGGATTTCCCTGGCACAGTAAATTCACTGTAGGAGCAGAGTTTCGGGTGTCCTTCAGCGGGCACCATGGCAGAGCAGGCAGGTTTCAGCAGCTCTGCCTCTTGCAATGCAATAGAGAAAAAAGAGGAAAAAGAAAAAGAAGAGCATATTTACAGCTTTTTCCTTTGTGTTCCCACTGTAAATCTAAACAACTCCTTATACTGGCTGAGCAGCAGCCTTGGTGGTGGTGGTGGTGGCCTTGGGAGATAAGACCTCATCAACAGCAGCAGCAGCAGCACTGGCTCCGATCGGGAAGCGAGAGGGCCGATCTAGGGAGATGGGCATGGCGTTGCCAAAACCTGCCGGGGTAGCAGCGATGGTGAGAGGGCAGGCTGGGAGCAGCAAGGAAGATGAGCTGGGAAGGCAGGGCATGGTAAAGGTGCTCGGTGTGGGGGTGGTGGGACCAAAACGGTGGTCCTGAAGCCGAGAGTGATGCCACAGCACAAACGCTGTCCCCTCCCATTGGGTAACCCCTTTAGGAGTCCTTGTACCAGCCTGGGGGTGATCGTTGCTCTTGGGGGTGGCACTGCAAGGCAGAAAGGCTGTCAGCTTTAGGGACATTCCCCTTTGCCAAGCGGTTGGCAGCTTCACTGCCCCGATCCCGCTAACTCTGCTGGCCCCACGACTGACCCTTCTGAGGTTCCTCGTTTGCACGGCGTTTAATTCCTCGAGCTGGCCGCTCGTGCAGTAGGTCAGCTCTTTCCAAATTTAAGTGCTGGACTCTATGTTATTGCTACTGCAAATAAAGTCCTTGTTGTTGCACACAGAAATCCACTGGGAATATCACAAACAAACACAAAAAGAAAACCAGGCTGGCCATCTGCATGCTGAGCACGCCGTCCTTCCCCGTCCAGCACTCTCCGTGGGCAGGGCTGCTTTTAAAAGCACATATTGTCACAGTCACGACACAGTTTTGAAGTGCTTTTTCAAGGCCTCGCTCAGTCAAACAGCACGCAGCGAGCTCCAGGTATCACCCATGTGTCTGGCAGCTCCTAATTGAAGAACGGTTCTTCCACCATGACCCATCCTCTCCCAGCCCAGGCTTTATCAGCATCTTCAGGAATATAATTCAACTCTCAGGCAGCGGCTACAACAGGGGACACATTTCGCCTGTGAAGGTTAAGCATCGTCATAAGGCATCTCCAGCACCTTTTCAGACACCCAGAAGCATACTCAACTGTCAACCAGCAGCTGCTCGGTTGGTAATTAAACTTCTTCTTACTGCCACCTGAATTTCCATGGCGTAGCTTTATGAGCCAGGGGAGGAGAGAGGTGGCCGGGCTCTGAACCCACTATTGGCTTTTCAGTATTGGGCATCTGGACGTTGTCAGCTGGAGACTAAGTCCCTGTGAAGGTTCTGGGACAGCTTTGTTGCTGGTGAGTGCCTGTAATGGTGGGAAAATATCTCAGGCAGTTGCTGGTTGTGGTGTGCAGCTCTTATCCCAGTGCTCCCAGCCCTCTTTGTGTAGGCACCAGGCGTTATTTTGAGGATGGTTGTACAGAAGAACCACCCCAGGAGGATGCACTCCCCAGGAGGGGTCCTCAGCATCCACGTCAGCAGTGGAGGAAGAAATCACACGAGACCTTTTGTATTCCAAGGGGCTGCACAGAGCCGTGGGAAGAGTAGGCAAGAGGTGGGGGTGGGAGGATGAGCCCAAGGATATGATATCTTATCATATTACACCATTCCCTTTTCCCAAGGTACATGGCATCCAAGATGCTGCAGAAGCCACTGGGATTTCTGTCTTTTGGGACACAAACGCTCAGGGTGACAGGATCTGCTGCAAGACTGATGCTCTGCTGTTTGCGCTCTCTCATAGCTCTGTTCTGTTGGCTAAAAAAATTATCTGAGGAAAAATGTATAGTAGACATGGTTTTATAAGCGGTGAGGCTTTTGTCTCGGCTTCTTTCTGGGTCTTTGCTGGACTCTTGGAGTTTTTTCCGTCTCCCTTCCAGAAGGGGAAAGCTAAATACACAAACACGAATCCCAAGCCCCTCACTGGATCCTTTTTTCCTGCTCCAGTGGCTTCAATGTCTTTTTCTTTGCTGACTGTTTCATTATAGTGTGGCCAGCAGGAGCAGGGAGGTGATCATCCCCCTGTACTCAGCCCTGGTGAGGCCGCACCTCGAGTGCTGTGTCCAGTTTTGGGCCCCTCAGTACCAGAAGGGCATCGAAGCCCTGGAGCGTGTCCAGAGAAGGGCAACGAAACTGGTGAAGGGGCTGGAGCACAGGTCTTATGAGGAGCGGCTGAAGGAACTGGGACTGTTTAGTCTGGAGAAGAGGAGGCTGAGGGGAGATCTGATCGCTCTCTACAACTACCTGAAAGGAGGTTGTGGTGAGGTGGGTGTTGGTCTCTTCTCCCAAGCAACAAATGGTAGGACAAGAGGAAACAGCCTCCAATTGCTCCAGGGGAGGTTTAGGTTGGATATTAGGAAAAATTTCTTCACTGAAAGGGTGGTCAGACATTGGAACAGGCTGCCCAGAGAGGTGGTGGAGTCACCGTCCCTGGAGGTGTTCAAAAAGTGTGTAGATGTGGCACTTTGGGACATGGTTTAGTGACATGGTGGTGTTGGGGTGACAGTTGGACTTGATGATGTTAGAGGTCTTTTCCAATCTTAAAGATTCTGTGATTCTATGATTAACAGCGAAAGAAACTGAACCAATGCCAGGAGTAAACTTCTAATTGAAGACCTGAGACAAAGGAAGGAATAAGGTCCTGCCAGTACACAGGATGGGGAGAGGTGAAGTGTGTGACATTTTAGCCCTGCGAGCCTTTTGTCTTTAGAGCAGTAATAAAACAAGAGCATCACAGGGTGATTGAGTCAGGCCATGCTGATGTTATGGTGGAGGCATGTAGATGTTAGACCTGACACTCTAGGTGTGAGGGAGACTTCTCTGGGTCAGGGAAAGCACATGCTTGCTTGGGGACACAGCCTGACAGTCCTGGACCATGGTTCCCTCATAGGCAGCAGTAACCATCGGGCTGCTTCAAGCATCCTCCTGCCTCTTGCAGGTCCTTTAGGGCAGGTAGCTCCAGGCAGGAACAGAGGGTTGGTTGTGGTGCCCCGGTTATCCCAGTGCAGTGCTCCCCAAGCCGTGTCCTGGTGGCAGGCTGCCACGGTCAGCCCTCCCGTTGCCTTGTGTCCTTCAGTTGTCGGAGCTGTGCCATTACTGCTGATTCTTCACTGATTTTGTCACATAAGCGCTTCAGCCTAATTGGCTTATTCCCTATTAAGCAATAGGTGTGTCTGTTTTGCAAATTCCTGTGTCTTGATTCCCGTGCCCTCAGCGTACGTTTGCAGCGATTACACACAGTGATTTGCAGCCAGGCAGAGATCTCGGGGCCAAACCCTGCTTTTGTGTTGTGGGAGCTTGGTTACCACCTGACAGGTAGGGATGCTGAGCGCCTCCAACCTTCCCATCTTGTGGTGGTCTCTGGGAAGGAGCCTGCAGGGCGGGTGATGTGATGGAGGTGGGATTGAGGCATGGGAGGAGGTGACCAAATTAGCAGGGCTGGTTTGCATGAGACTGACAGATCTGTGATTCCCGTGGTGGGTAACAGCAATTGCCATGAGCAACAGCGAGGCCATCAGCTGGAGCTTTTACTCTGAGTCTCCCTGGCTTGCTGGAAGATGCTATGACACCAGCCTGGCTGCAAAAGCCATATAGCAGAGCTGCATCGGGACCTCAGTGGGGCATGTGATTTTCCTGAAAGCCATGGCACGGGCACGCTCTCCCAAATGCGGTTGCATGACTCGATAGAAGGAATGAAACTTGGAGCAGTAAAAATAGCACCTGATATTTAGGAAGTTTTTGACACGCAGGCTGCCAAGCTGTGACAATATGAACAAGCGAGATTTTTAAACACATCGAAGTGCAGTTTCAAACATCTCCTAAAGATGTATTGCTGGATCGTTCATCCTAGCCGACGCGGTTTAGAAATGTCTTCCAAATTAATCCCTACAGAGGGAACCTTGCTCACCAGCAGAGTGCAGGTACGCAGGGGCTACCCAATGGCCAGCGCTTCCCTTAATCACAATCTCTTCCAAACCCTGGGATGAAAGCGGCTGCTGAAATGTCACAGGGAATGATCTGCGAGCGTCAGATGTCCTGGCTCCTCCTGGTGTGTTATGAAATGTGATATGGGAAGGCGAGATGAGAAAGGAGCTTGCGAGAGCTGGGTTCCTGGAGGGGGGAAGACCGGTGGTAGGGGGAATGCGTGATGTTGTGTTTGAGTACGTGATCTCAAGGTTCAAAAAATACATCTCTGATCCCATTGCTTCTTGCCTGGCTTGGGCTTTTGTTTCTAATTTGCAGGGTGGTTTACATTTGGGGCTAACCAGCGGTGAAGCCTTTCCGCTCCAAACTTGTCTCTCCTGTGATAGCAGAGCATTTGGTGGGTATGGGTGGGCTTTGACCACAGAAACCACTTGGGTGTCTAGTGAGAAGCCAACAAGGGGATTTGGGGATGAATGTGGCCTTTTTCCATCCTTTCAGCGAGACCCTGATGTGCAGATGGAAAGCCAGAAGCCCGTTATTTCTCGTTCATAAACATCTTGGAAATGGGATGTTTTCCCCTAGAAGCCCCGGAGTTGTGTTTGCTGTTCTGCTGGTCTCAACACAAACCCTGAATTTCAGGGAAGAGGAAGGGGGGGTTGAAACATTTATCCTCATCCACCTGAGCGAATCCTGCCCCGTCTTTGAGGACTCGGGGAGCCCAGGGCTTAGCTTAAGGACTGCGCTGCTCTTAATCAGCGACATTAATTGACT
Source organism: Psophia crepitans (assembly GCA_013399095.1). NCBI lineage: Eukaryota > Metazoa > Chordata > Aves > Gruiformes > Psophiidae > Psophia > Psophia crepitans. Next base: position 801,706 of record VWZZ01008421.1, on the reverse strand, counting down.
CACTTCACAGGGCAGTGGGTGCGTCCAAGCCCACCTCTGATGAGGTGGTGTGTAGGTGCCAGCTAGTCCCTGACATTGCAAGGTCTGGATTATGCCTGTGAATGCACATGGGATTATATGTCACTGCGAGCATCAGCAGGAGCAAGTCTGTCAAGTTTGGGAGCAGGGGGGCAATCTATGTATTGGTATTTCATTTCCAGTGGCTGGGCTCCGGCATCACTCTCCCCAAAAATTGTTAGTTACAGTCACTGGGTCCGTCTGGCCGCAAAGCAGCATCCTGCAGAGGATCTGTGAGCATCCCGCTCCGCATCCCCTCCCCACCCAGCGCCTCGGGGAGAGCCCGTGGGTCGGGAGGGCAGTGATTTTGAGAGACTGGTCCCTGACCAGCCCTGGCGTCATGTTTGTGTGCCTTTCAGATAGAAAATAGCGGTTTTGGTCTTGAGGACAACATCAGAGCAATCCCTAAAAAGCAAAATAAATATAGGCGGTCTCTTTGGCTTTGGTTTTGTTTTGTTTTAAATAGATACAGGCTGCCTTGTGGGTACAGCCTGCAGCCATTTCAGGAGACTAATGACTGCGTGTGCTTTTTGTGCTGGTGAGGCCTTTTCAGATCGATTCCCGTGGTCCTCTGGGTGACACGTCCTACCCTTGCACCCAGCAAGAGCCATACTCGCTCTCAGCAAGCAAAGAGCAGCACGTTCAGGAGGACAGGTCTGTCGTAAGCCCGTAGTGCCTGCTCCCGTCCTGGCTTGTGGGACTGTCATTTTTTTGGTGTTATGGGCCAAGCCACTCCACCCCAGTGTCCCAGCTGCAAAACACGGGTCATAAAAAGCACCTAACACAAAAGCAGGTTGTGAAAACTTAATTAGTAGATGTTAATCATTTGAACCCCTCAGGTATAAAGACACCACACAATTTTTGAGGAATTCAGATGGATAAATTCCGCTTAACAATCCCCCAAGGGATTATTATCTATTATGCAGAGGAAGGAGAAGAGGAGAACTTGGGTTGCCCAAGGTCAGGAAGAGGCAGAGAGTTTGTTCCATTGGGAATGGACTCCACAAATGTGGCTAAATGAGTGGTTGGGTACAGCGGAAATTTCTAGCTAGTTCATGCTTCTTGTGCCTGCTTCCTATGGTGTATTGTCTGCCACGGGTGCTGGGGGGAAGCAGGACTTGGAGGTGGGCATCGTAAAATGTCCATGGAAAACACATTTTTGAATTTGTAAGCCTGAGAATATGGATGCGTAAAGCCTGCTTTTAGGGATCCGCTCACCCAAAGAGGCTGTGTGACCTACTTGTTCAGTCAAAGCAGCTTTGATTTCACGTATCGAAATTGCTTGAAGCAAGACCGAACCGCACCTAGCAACAATTAAGAGAATCATTTAAGAAGCGAGAAACGATGAAAAGGGGAAGAAAAACCCCTAAACATCCCATTCATACTGGGTGAATAGAAAAGTCTTTGCATACCTGATTTGTCAGAAATTATTCATCCAAGAAAATTTGGACCTGAACTGTAAGACAATTTTTCTTTTTTATCCTCTGATATATAAATCAGTGTCACTTTACATCTGAGCACAGAATGTTTTGACCTATATAATATCTTAGATAGCGGAAATTCAGCTTGAAAACCTCAAAGCAAAACTGAGAAAGTATGGCACGAAACAGTAAGATGGCATTAGCACATACAGATGCGACTTATCGCTGGAAAACATCCCAACAGAAGTCAAAAGGAGAGTGCTTTGTAAATAATAGGATTAGGAAGCAGGTTGGTACTTTGTGGAGCTGGCTATACAATCAAACTGATAACAACTAGATTAATAAGGCAATTCAATCTAAACACGGTGTAGCACTAGAAAGCTTTTCAAAATCAATGCCTATCTGTGCAGTTTTAATTGAGGTTGGTCTTTGCCTTTTGAAGCCAAGAGATTTGAAACTCCAGGTCAGCAAGGTATAATAAAATGGGCTGACATTTTATTTTTTTTTTTAACATGTGCCTCTTAATTATTGCCTTCCATTTCTTAATGTTTTTCTCTTCCCAGGCGGGGGAAGTGAAGCAGTATAGCAGTATTGGCTTGCCCGTGTTGGCAATGAAGTATGGCAGACCTTGGAAAATACCACGCTTGACTAAACTACGGGTGTTTTGAGCAATTGCTTTGCCTGGCTGGTACCCACCGGTGGGCTGAGCCGAGCAGGATGGCAGGACAGGGCAATACACCCCGTGGCACTGTATTCACAGAGCACATTGTCTTTGACTGTACCAAGGGAGATGGTAGGGAAAATGTCCAGAAGTTGCAGTGTAGGACACAAAAGGCCAAAAGGCTGACGATATTGAAGCCACAGGAGCATTTTAGGATTCGCTAAACCAGCTGAGACCTTCAGCCAAGTATCATTTCCCAGCTTCAGGCAAACTCGGTGACTTGGAGGGAGAAACCAAGCCTGGTTCAGGGGACAGTGTCCTTGGCAGCATCTCGGGTGTCCACAGAGAGCAGCCGGGCTGCTGCTGGCCAGCAAAGCAGTGAGCCCAGTGCCATGGAGCAAGTCATGGGAAGATGGCTAGCAGAGCCCTGCTCTCTCCTCCACCAGTGAGCCACCCCTCCGCGTTCATATATGACAGCAGAACACTTTATGCTCCGTTTGCGTTGCAGTATTTTGAAAACTTTTGCTTTTCACAGTGTGTGAGGGAGAAAGAGTAACCCCTGAAACAGCCCTTGAGAGGCTGCTCAGCAGGGGATCTGGGCAGCTGATCTCCTTCCCCATCACCTCTGCACACAGTGAGTTGGGAGATGTGTTCTCAACTTGTCTTCCTCACATCCAGCACCTCCAGCCCCAACGCCTGCCTTAATTTCAGGAGGAGACATGCACAGACCTGTCGCTGGGGGCATGTAAAGCTAGAGGATAAATGCATTTGAATAATACATTGTGATGCTTTGGATTGGTCCTGCCACAGCCAAAAGACATGAATGAGGTGGGAGCTAACAGGTCTTCTCCACTGCCTAATTTCCGTGATTTTATATATTTTTTTTAGCCTTTCACAGAGATTGTGAACCAGCACTTATTCCGGGAGCAGCATTTCTCTTTCTAAGCCCTTAATCCAGTCCCTATCTGTCTTACAGCAAGTGTGAAGGAGTGTGAATCCCATTTGGAAGGCTCCTTCAGAGACGTCTCTGAAAGGATGCGTGGTTTGCACACTAAATCCGGTCTGCTCCCACACCCTGCGGTGAACCCCATTAAAGCGGAGGCTTGTTAAATACCAGTAGGCTCTAGGAATAAGCTAGTCCTGCTGTTCCCTTGATGCACCGCAAAATGAAACAGCTCGCTGATTCTCAGGTTTGTCAAAGGAAGGAGGAGAGTGTTGGAGCAGGAATCGCTCCGACTTGGCCGTAGATGGTCTCCGGCAGGAGGGAGGATAGGGACAGCCATGGCAGCGTTTCCAAGGGTTTGGTGCTATGCGGTGCTGGGGGCTGTGCTCAGCCGAACAAAGGGGTTTGCATCGCGTCCTGCGAGTCTGAAAATCTTTTTTGATGGCACCAGACGTCCACGCACTCTATTTCTTTGTCATTTATGTCTAATGCGTTTGGGAATTTTTTCAGGACTAGCAGAAATCCATGCTCCTGAGGTACATTTTCATAAAGGTATATATTTCCAGGTAACTATTTCTGCTGGAAGAGAATTTGGTTCTTTTTATGGGCATGTTCATTTGGATATCTGTGCAGTGGAAACAGTAGAAGAGAGCAGTGAGCGTGTGGCAGTTCAAATGTGTCTGACTGGGAGCCCAGCTCCCACTGAGCATCACAAAGTGGGCGACTGGTTCTTTGTGACCCCTTTGAAAAGAGCAAGCTAAAGCAAGAAGGGGCTCTGCAGCCAACTAAATGCAAGACCAATACTTGTATATATTTATATTTAAGTGAGGATTCGCAGGTCATATGAGTGGGCATTGGTTTCTGAAGGGGCTGGGTCCCACCTATTCTTCATTATAGCATCAAACCGGTGCTGGAAACTTTGGCTGTCCATTCCCACAGGTCTTACCCAGGCAGGTCTGGCACCCATCCTGGTGCAGTGGTGTCCGACTGTGGGAGTGCACTTGCACTTCAGGTCTCAGCTCCAGCATGTGGCTGACTGTGGTGAGTTGGCCTCATAGCTTCAGCCAGGTTACACCAAAGGTGGGGACAAGGGGCTTCAGGCCACTCATAGGGTGGGAGAGGGCTCGGACAGGGCCCTGGGTCTCGCCTGGGTCACTGGGAGCTGGGAGAAGGCACACTGTGAGGCTGAGGTCTCCAAAAGTAACCCAGGAGGCTGGTGGTTCAGTCTGGATAAAATGGAGATGTTGGGTGGTCTCAACTGAAAGGTCAAGATACAAATAGTGATGGGAATCTCATCCAGATCATTGAGCTCAGTCCCCACCTGAAAAGGACAGGGAAAGTGCCTTGGCAACGGGGAGATGGAGGAGACCTTCTCTATGCACTGCTAACACCTGACTCGTAAAAAAAAAAAATGTAGAGATGTATTTAATGCAACCTGTAGGCTGCATGCTGCTTTGATGACGGAGACCAGATGTCTTTGATGGCTGGTTAGATCGCGAGGGTATTATTAATTTGGTCGGTTAAGAGCTTTTTTGCCAGAAAGATTTTACGGTGGCAGTAGGGCAGCAGTGACAACGGGTGGGAAAAGCCCTTCGCAGGCATCAGGACATCTCCCTTCTGGATGGGGCGGGATGCGACCGGTGCAGCAGTGTCTCTGTTTGGAGCCCTTCAGAGCAGGATCTCTTAACTGTTGAACAATGCTTGGCAAAGAGGAGCTGGGTTTATAAATAATGCATTTCCTTTGTCTTGCAGGAGTTCTGGAGGCAGAGGTACAATCAGATCAGCTGTGAACAGCTTACATAGCAAATCTAATAGGTTTGTAAATTAGATTTTGTGTTCATTTGTTTTTGCTGTAAGGCAGCTATTAATCTGCTTCTCCTCTTCGCTGGATAGTGCTGTTCTTATTTAGCAAATGTATCTGTTTCTTTTCACTTCTGCTTTGCATTTTCTTAATCGTTTCTCCCCCTTCATCCCCCGGCTCAGTGCAATAATCATTTGCAAATAACCAAGAATCTGCAAGTTGCGGTGATTGAGAGAATGAGAGAGAGTTACTTATTGTGAAAATAAGTCAGTGATAGAGCTGCCATTTTCATGGTTTTACTACATGCTGTTAGAAGAGAGATCGCTGTCTCTGACATCAGAACTTCATTCGGCTTTATCGTAATGCACTTCCAGTAACGTCGCTCCATGGCAGAGTCATTTCGTGGCATCACAGCTTCATTCAGTGTCCCTCTGTGTTATTTTTACGATGATTTCGTGTCAGCCCAGCATTACCAAGTGGCATGGTTGCAAAGCTTAGTGACACCATGAAGGAAAGAAAGAGTGATGTCATTCTGTGATGATGTCACCGCTCATGATCAAGACACAGAAAATGGACAAATCCCCCCAAAAAATGATAGTTATTTGCAAAATTTCTTTACGCTGTTTCCTTTATGATTTTTGACACCTTATAGGTAAGCTTTGCCAGACACGAGGTGATACAACAAAATGCAAGATGCAGCCAAAGCCTCTGGAGAAGTACTGTACAAACGCACAAGGACGCTGGCGGCCAGCAGTTATAAACCCATCTCCTTGCCTTTCTGAAACATTGCGTCGTGTGAGCCACAGCGTGTCCTCGGGAGCTCCTTCCCTGCGCCGGAGGGGTGCTCCCGGGAGCTCGATGTTGTCCACGAGCCTGAGCCGCCAGCTCTGCCCCATCTCTCACTCTTCTCCCTCCTTGGGTTTATGTGCTTTTTATGAATGTATTTATTTACAAACCATTTCCTAGCTGGAAAAAGCCCTTTGCACCAGAGAGGGAGATTCCCTTTAGCTGATAGCGAGTGCTTTGGCTGTGTATTTTTCAGAGTGCTCTGAAGTGTGAAGGTTTTTTCGGGGCTGCAGATACACGCGCAGCTTCTTGATGAGATGCTTGGGTATTCTCTTTGGAGGGCGGCTGGCTGGAATCAAATATTCAGAGGCTCCCTTAATTCATGCCATTTGATGTCAATGGCACCGAAGTGCTGGGGCTGATTTGCTTCTTAGAGCAGGGATTAAAAGCTGAGGTCTCCCAGTGATCATCTCCAAAGTGTGGCATCAGGCTGTTGCCCGTCCGCCTGCTCATTTCTGGGTCTGGAGCAGGCGATATGGATGCTGAAATCCTCCTGCTGTCTTCTAACAAAGGGAAGAGTTCCAAGCGAGCCAGCCTCCCGCTGTTTGGTACGGGATGCTCGTAGCCCAACTCACAAGCCGCACCCAGCAGCTCAGCTAAATTAATTTCTCCGTTGGGTGAAGTGTTGCACCTCTCTGCTGAGGATCTTAAGCCGCTGCAGGAGCTGAGCTGGCTCCACTTCGGGGTGCTCATGTGCAACCGCGAGGCAGAAGGCCACCAACCTCAGCCACCAGCACAGGAAGTGTCTCGGTGAATTTTGTGAGTTCCCCAGGGCTGCTCAGAGGTGTCTTGTGTGTGAACGTGCATCTGCCAGCCTGTCTGTGCAGCGCCTGCTTGCGCTTTCGTGTGCACGCATTTCAGCAGCTAGACGTGTAAGGTTGGGTTTGCTGTAGAGCTGTGCCTGGCTGCAAGTCTGCGCTCATGTAGGCGAGCAGGTATTTAAGGACTTGTGTCTGTCTGCTTGAGCGCGGCAGAATACAAACAGGCTTTCAGTTCTTGTTTAGCTAATAACTACAATTTTGCTTTTCTGATGAAGTTTGAATTCCAGCAGCCAGAGCCGAAGACAGTGATTAGAAGTGCCATTGGGATGCTAACGGATCCTGTCTCTTTCCCTCTCCCTCTCTTTCTTTTCTCTAGAGCTGAAGTAGTAATAAATGACTCTTCGTCTCCAGCTGTTGTTGACAGAAGTAATGAAAGCATTAAGCACAACATTAAACCAGCCTCATCCAAATGGAGACACAACCAGACACTCTCTTTGAAGATCAGGTACTGGTAATTACCTATAGGACAAGAGACAGATTTGGTCCTCTCCAGTGCAAGCTGGCAAATTGCTTCTGTATATCATCTAAAGAAGTAGAGGAAGAAATAAAAGGCTTATCTCCTGCTGAGCTAGGCTTCATATCTGTAAGCGATCGCTTGGAAATGAATTCCCAGCTGCAGCAGCTGGCCTTGCAACGACAAAACACGGAGCACTTGAGCCTCCATTTTCCATGCCAAGTGGAATTAGCGTGTGCTCGCGGTGGGTCACGGAGCGGAGAAGGTGTGAATGCAGGGACCCCCCACTAAGGGTGGGCTGACTGTAGTGCCTGTCCCAGGAAGGGGTGGATGGAGAAGGAGCAGGTATTAAGATGGAGATATGCGTTTGTAAGCTGTTCTGGAGAGTATCAGTAGGTGGACTGGCCGCAGAGCGAGGGCAGCCAGGAGGCAAGAGTTCATCTTGTGGGACCCGAGTTACCTCTGTACCTCACCTGATGGGGGTTTTTTCTTCCCTGTCCTCAGGAAACAGATCTTGAAGTTTCTGGATGCAGAGAAGGACATTTCGGTGCTGAAGGGGACGCTGAAGCCAGGGGACATCATCCACTACGTCTTTGACAGGGACAGCACCATGAATGTCTCGCAGAACCTGTATGAGCTGCTTCCCCGCACCTCGCCCCTCAAGGGCAAGCAGTTTCCCACCTGTGCCATCGTGGGCAACTCGGGGGTCCTGCTCAGCAGCGGCTGCGGCCCCGAGATTGATGCACACAGCTTCGTGATAAGGTAGGGGCCCTCACCCCGCTGCGCGATGTGGCTGGGAGGTGTAGGGGGGGGTCTGGAGCTGTGGAAAGGGGCTGGAGTCCCGACGCATGTGGTGCAGCACAGCCTTGCAGCCACGTGTGCATGTGTAGGGTTCATTGATGCAAATGTCCTGCTGCCAACTCTTCTGCCCACCACCAAGTGCTCCCCCAGTGTCCTTGCAAAAGCACCCTCTGCCTTCTCACTGTGTACCAGTAACCCCCAGCACCCCCCGTTCCAAGCACTCCCTCCTCCCACGTGCTTGCCCTCTTGCAAACGAACCCTGTCCTGGACTTTCCCGTGGACACAAGCTCAGTTCTTCCCCAAATCAGCTTAAGAAGGCCCCTCAGCTTAAGAAGGACAGGGAACTGCTAGAGAGAGTCCAGCACAGAGCCACTAAGATGATCAAGGGAGTGGAACATCTCCCTTATGAGGAAAGGCTGAGGGAGCTGGGTCTCTTTAGCTTGGAGAAGAGGAGGCTGAGGGGTGACCTCATCAATGTTTATAAATATGTTAAGGGTGAGTGTTGGGAAGATGGAGCCAGGCTCTTCTCGGCCTCACTAAGCGATAGGACAAGGGGCAACGGGTGCAAATTGGAGCATAGGAGGTTCTGAGTTAATGTAAGGAAAAACTTTTTCACTGTGAGGGTGACAGAGCACTGGGACAGGCTGCCCAGAGAGGTTGTGGAGTCTCCTTCTCTGGAGACATTCAAAACCCGACTGGACGTGTTCCTGAGTGATGTGCTCTAGGTGGCCCTGCCTTGGCGGGGGGGGTTGGACTAGATGATCTTTCAAGGTCCCTTCCAACCCTTGTGATTCTGTGATTCTGTGAAATCAGTTCTGCCCTCGAGCACTGGGTGCACCGCACGGTGCCCTGACCCCACACTTGTGCACATCTTTCTGACACTGACCTGTCACCACTCTGTCCCCAGCACCGGTGTCCCCGCAGATGCACTGCCCCATGGCCCTGCAGCGGCAGATCCTGACCCCCTCTGGGACACACACCAAATTCGCTGCAGAAGATGCTTGAAGTGGAGAGGAGGAGCGTGCGTGCTCTCCCATCCCCAACACCCCCGCGCGTCTGTTAGCTGAGGGGCTGTAGGAGTCCGCTGATGATTTATGTATGTGCAGACATTTGCTTTCTGGCGAGTCTATTATGAAGACAGCCCAATCCATCAGCGGCTCACGGAGGCGGTCCCCGGTGTGACGTGGGAATTGAGGATAATGTCACCTCTGCCCCCTGCTCCAGCCCGGCCGCCCCAGCCTGCCTGGCCGCTGGCAGCTCTGTCCTGGCCGCGGAGGACGGGGCGTTATCGTGTCCATCCTCGAGCGTAACCAGAGTGAGCAAAGCGAAAAATTGCTTATTGCACTTCTGGCAGGGTTTAGGGAAGGGCTTTCACGTCAGGCAGCAAAGTTGCAGGAGAAAAGGTTTTCTGGGTGTAAGCATTGTGACTTTGTGCAACTTCTCCTCAGCCACGTATGCTCGTGCAGGTCTGGCGTGGATGTCCTCCTCCCCCCACAGGTTATCTGTGCAAACGCTTGAACCTGCATCTTCCTGAGGAGCATTTGCTCCACCCAGGCAGCCTTTTCAGCAGGGTTGGCTGGTCATTACCAGCGGTGGGCTCTGTGTCCAGCACTCAGCTTCGCTCTCCAGATCCAACGGGTGTTTTCAGCAAGTGGATCAGAAGGGCCCCATGTGCCAGTAGCTGGATTTTCTTCACACCGTTCCCTTAGTCTCCCCCTCTGTGAAGGAGGGAAAGCAATAGTAATGGCTGATTATCAAGGCAGATGGTTAGGATGCAATTCCTGCTCGTTAAATACTGTCACTCCACTGTAAAGCACTGCAGGAGAGCACGCAGTGGGCAAACACACGGGTACCCTCTGGTCTTCACCACGCTGGGGGAGCATCTCTGCATCTCCCCATCAGCTGGTCCCGGTGCCATTTACCCAGGGCTATGTGCATGGCACGGCCACGGCTTAACGGCTGCAGATATCCCCTCGAGGTGCTGTAGGAGACCACCATAGAACGAGGGTGATTTGTTGGCAGCCTTCATCCATGGCGTGCCACAGGAGCTCATGGCACAGGAGCTCCCGGGGGACCGTGTGTGCCTGTATCTGCATGCACAGCCTCAAAGGAGGCAACAATTAATACTACAGAAAGAGATGGTTTCTGTCACAGCCTCCAGACAGCCAAACCCTGTGGAGACCATGTCCTGGGCACCCACCTCCCGCTGGTGTCATTATTGCAGCCGGTGCCAGCGGGACTGCTGTTAGCAGAGACTCAACGGGAGGAGAAAAGGGACTTGGGATAATATTACCCCAGGAAGGCTAGAATTAAGAGACGAGCACTTTCATTGCGTGGGAAATTTCAAATCTGCTGTGGCAGCAAAGATCGGAGGTTTGTTGCTCCGTTTTATTTTTGGACCACACCAGAAGAGATGCTGCTCCGTACAAAGCCAGACACCAGACACCAAAGTTCAGTCCGTCATTAGCATTGCCCCAGAGGAACGTGCACGCACATGCCGGCATGCTGAGGAATGATGGCCTCATCTTGAGATGGCTCATTGTTACCAGGTCACAGCCTCTCTTAATTTATTGCAGAGACTCATTCTCCCTCCTCCTCCTCCCAAAAGCAAGGGGGAATGGGCACATCTGTCACTGGCCCTGGCTTTGGACATCACACACCCCTCGTGTTTGTCGCTGCCCTCTCTCATGTCCATTGTAAAGGGCTGTTGGGTGTTTCCTCTCGCAGGTGCAATCTGGCCCCCGTCCAGGAGTACTCCCAGGACGTGGGTTTGAAGACGGACCTGGTGACTATGAACCCCTCAGTCATCCAACGGGCTTTCGAGGACCTGGTGAATGAGACATGGAGGGAGAAGTTGCTCCAACGCCTCCACAGCCTCAACGGCAGCATCCTCTGGATCCCAGCATTCATGGCCAAGGGGGGCAAGGAGCGAGTGGAGTGGGTGAACGAGCTCATCCTGAAGCACCACATCAACGTCAGGACTGCCTACCCCTCACTGCGCCTGCTGCATGCTGTCCGAGGGTGAGAGCATTTCCGGTGTGCTCGGAGTCAAGGTTTTGTGAGCCTCCCGAGCTGGAGAGCAGTCAGTGGGTTTGTGCTGGAGGCAAACAGCGTGAGCTGTTTCTTTCTGCAGACTGTGAGGAGGATTCCATGGGCGGTGGCTTGTCCCTAGATGAGAACGGGAGACCGCCTCGCAAGCAGGGTTTCCCCACTCTGCTCTGTTGAGCGTGAGGTCTTTTAGCCATGCAATACAGCAAGCTTCAGTCTTCCAACGCCTTGCTGGCTGTAAGCCTGGATATCACCACAATAACTCCCCAACCTACAGTCAGGGCTATCCTTGGAGGGAATGTGCTTGTGTTGTGGTTTATGGAGCTAGTGACAAGGTTTGTCACTTTGGGCTTAAGTGACCCATGCACGTCTCACACAGGTCCTCAGGTTAGGCTGCTCATGGCAGCTGTGACAGGCTCGTCAGAGGACCAAGGGTTGTTCACGAGTAGCCTGCGTGCTCCTCTGATGGTCCTGATTGCACTGCTCATCTTAAATAACCAGCCCAGGGAAGGGACTGACATGGTCTGGTCCTGCTGGTCAGATAAATAGGGCCAGGCTGGGGTGAGCAGACTTGCTGGGAGGGAAGGAAGGGGACTTTCTGCTCTTTCATTGCAACCGGGTGTGTGGGAGACACAGGTGTGGTCGGGATGGGAGAGAGAGAGCTCCAAGGGTAAGTCTTGGACATGTAAATGGCTTGATAATGGGACAGGCTCTTGTTTTCTTGCTTTATTTCTCTGGTGAGAGTCATGATTCATTAGGCATTGAGGGAGTCTAGCCAGGCAGTGGCTTTTGCTGGAGATGGCTGAGTGGCAGTGGTTGTCCTCTCCAATCTAGACCCTGTTGCTCTCCTGGAGTGGGAATTCACTCGTGCAGCTGGTGCTCCCACCTCTACACCTCAGCATTAATACTTCTCATCACTTTGAACAGTTCTTCCCTGATCCACCTCTGAGCCTGAGCTCCTCTGCTCATCGGCCCATGCTGGGTGTTGCCCTGTCCACTCCTGGGTTGGTGCAGTTCGTGGGCACGGGACAGATTTTGGGGTTGTTCTCTGCAGGCGCAAGCCAAAGGGGGTGCTCCAGGGAGAGAGGTGTGAAGGGAGACTCTGGAGGCAGCCCAGGCAGGAGTGAGGAGGCTCTGGTGCCACGGCAGCAATAACAGGCAAAATGAACCATGCCTGCCCCGAGTACTGGTGTTGGAGGCTTCCCTGGGCTAGAGGGACATCTTACAGAGGACACTGGCTTTGAGGTAAGAAAAGGGAAGGAAACGATACCACAACTCACAGAAAGGCAGGAGAGGAAGAAAAAAAACCCCACAACCCAAATTCTGAGCTATTTCTAGCTGTAATTGACTTACTTTCATCTGTCAAAACAGAATTAAGCTCCTGTAATAAGCCCTTTAAATCAACAGACTGCTAATCCTGTGCTGGCAACCATTCCTGGTGCCAGAAACTTCCCATAGGAAGCTTTGTGGAGGAATTGGCAAGGGCTGGGCATTGCTTTCCCACGGGAGAAGAGGAGGATGCCTCGATAAGCTCTGCTGCTGAGCTTATCTTCCAACTCATGGCACCTTCCTGGCCCTCCTGTGCTGCAGCCCTGCGGTCCAGCCAGGCTGGCTGGCACTCTGGCTGTCCCTGCGCATCTCCCACAGAGCAGTGTTGGAGCCACCACCGGTGGCTGGCAGGTCCTGCCTGGCTGGGGGGAGGCAGGGATTTTGGGCCAAGCCCAGGGGCTCACGCTGTCTCTCGGTGTACGCTGTGACGCACCCCTCTCCCCCATGGCTTGAAGTAGCATCTTCCTTTTGCGAGCGTTAGTGTTCCTGGGGGGTTTTATGGGGCCTCATACAAGGAATATGGGTTTGGGCTTCTGAAAACCTGCTGGGACTCAGAGGGACCAGCGAGTGAGTGAAGTAGCCAGTGTTGGTGGGTGTCTGGGATGGATGCGGTACCAGCACGTGGTCGGACGCTGGCTGATGCTGGACAGGCTCTAAGTACCCTGTCTGAGCCACAGCTGAGAGCTCAGTCCTGCCCTTTGGGGCACTGCGCTGTGGGGCAGTGCAGAAAGGTGGGTCACGGCTGCACTGAGGCAGCGCTAATTCAATCATAACCGTGGAAGCCAGTGCTAATCCTCGTCAGGGGTTGCCCTCTAAGCCAAGGAAGCTGCTGCCTGACCTGCCCTCCTGCTTTCACACTTATCAGCAGGAAAACAAGGATGCCTGCTAATTAACGATTAATGTAATTAACACTGCAGGCCCCTCAGCTAGCTGGAACTGATAGGAGCCAGTGTGTTGTGGCCCTACAAGGAGCTGTGCAGAGGGACCATCCGGGGCTGGGGGGGCAAAGGGCTGTGCTGTTCTGTGGGAAGGCCAGAGTCAACGTTAACCCTTTCCTTGGCGCAGCCTCCTCAGGTTTGGGCTTGGATGGATTTAAGAGTGATTCAGGCAGTATCGAACGAACTGGCCACAGCTGAGGAGTGGGTGTGCTGATGCTCTTGGTGTGTTACACAGGCAGTCTCTCAGGTACCTATAGGGGTTATCTTGACCATCTGATCAGGGTAATTGATAAGATGTAGTGTGGGATGAAGCAGTCTTTCCTCAGATCAAACTGACCAGAATCACAAGCAGTTTGTTTATTCACCTTCTGTGATACTGTCTAATTCTTAAGATCATCCTATATTTTTGTTTATGAGCTCCTTGCCGTTGCGGGGATATGGTGTCCAACGACTTCCTCTGTCTCTCCAGCTCTCTCTGAGGAACATGCCAGTTCGTAGCATTACACTTTTCTTTGACAGATCTGAGATTTGTGAAACAGATACATTTTGTGGCATGCAGCAGAGAATCAATAATCCACAAAGCCCCACAGAGCATCCCTCTGTGGTACAGTGGGCTGCAACTGCAGAGATGTCTTGTCTTCTCCTTTGTGGAATAAAGCTACCCTTTATAACCTATCCTAAGTTGATTTGGAAATCACAAAGAAAGGGGGGAAGTCTTTTCATCCAACACACTCTTTTTGTTGGGTTGTTTGGTTTTTTTTTCTCCCCAAGGAATTGGACTTTCTACAAAGACTAATGTTATCTCGGCCAACTTCAATTTGGCTACAAAAGCTTTGCCTTTTCTTCCTTCACTTCCAGAGAAATACATTTGTGAGTTCTTGACTCCTCCTTGAACCGCAGTATGTATTCTCCTGCTCTGCTTTCCCCCAGACCAGAATGCATTTCAGTGGCAATTGAGCATTTTTTCCTATAATTTTCAGTGCATTTGGGGCATTCGTGGAGTGTGCATCGCCGAGATAATATTGCGTTGTAGTGCTTAACAGCATCATTTGAGACATCACCTTCCTAGCTGTGAGGGTGCCTTAAATGTTTGCTGATAGCTCTTTGTGTTGATGATTCTGGATAATCTGTGCAACAGGACGGAGGCTCTTCTTACACACTTAAACTCCCCATCTTCACGCCAGGAAGGGAGAGAGTCATCAGCATTTTGATGGAGGAGCTCAGAAGGAAGGCGAGTCGCTACCTACGGCTGAGGAGGAAAGCTGTGCCGTGGCAGGGAGCCAGCTCGCGGGGACGGTGCCATGCGTTTCGGGGATGCATGTCTCACTTTGGAGCGATTCTATAAAATGTCTCCTGAGCAATTCATCTGGCGAGAGCAGTGCTCATCTCCTGGCTGGGAAGCAAGCAAGCCCCTTATAAGTCATCTGTTAGTGTCTCCAAAAAGCCTTGTAATCCCTATTGCCAACCAGCTTTTGTCAGAGAAATAACACGAAATGCAGGAAGCGAGGGAAAATAATTGGGTCTGGAGGTCTGACTATGACTGCTTGCTGAGAATCCATGGACACGTTTCAGTTTGCCTTCTATAATCTAGTCCAGCATTTCTCACTGTGTCCATCACGAGGGTCTCTTGGCAGTAACCAATGCTAATCCTAGAAGATTTTGTTGAAGAGCTTCTTGAAAGAAAAAAAAAAATTCCATGAATTTTCCAGCTCCTTGGCTAGGTCTCCCATTAGGTTTAAGATCCAAATAGCTGTGACAGTTTGCGTGGGCTCGTCATGACAGCAGTTGCCTTGCTCAGGGTCTGTAGCTTGCATAGTGCAGCTCTGCCACATGTCCTCAGAAGTGCAGCCTGGTGGGGCATAAGGTGGATTCATCTTTGCCTCGGAGGTCTCCCTGGGTCCTCGTACCCAAACAACATCTAAGCCCTTGCTGGTTTTGCTTTTCCCATCCATCAGCCGTGGTGGAAACCCTCCCCTGGTCCCTCCTCACCTCGTGTCCTGATTATGCCGCATCCTTTCCAACAGTCTTTCCTTGCTTGTAGCCATGCAGGACACACGTCTGCGGGTCATTCTCCTAACCTGTTGCTTTGATGGCATCACCCTGCTCTTTTGCATCCCTCCATGGACTGCCCTTTCCTCTAACACATCAACCCTAAGCTGCTCCTTTCCTATTCACAGCCCTTCCAGCTCATCTTTTCGCTCTCTGCCTTGGGATCGGTTCTGCTGTTGATTAGCCAGTGTCACTCAGTTGTGGGGTTTCTAAACAAGCTCCTTCATCATTCTTCCTATACGGCCCTCAAGCTCACAGGGGCTCACGCCTTAAGGGCCTTCCTCTCTGGTCCTACAGATGGTTTAAGGACAGTGGTCCTGTGCTCAGGTGAGGGATGAAGATGACCAGAGTCTGTAGGGGCAGAAAAAAAAAAGCTGGTCACAAATGTGTGGCTAAGGTAGGAATTGGGGGATAGGAATGCCCGGCAAAACTGCAAGTGGGTGAGATCAGTGGATATCCCACAAATAAATCCTTGTGTGAGGAATTGTCTCACCCCACTGCACTTGCGCAAATGAGGTGCTTTGTATCTGAGCTGTGGCGTGTCTGCACTGGGACCTCAAGACAGTTAATTTGTTCCAGTTAATCAGGAAGAAGATTTAGGCTTTTCTTTGTCAAGAGATGGAGAGGGGCATAGGAAGGAAAGGGAAAGAAATAGAGTAATCCTCTTCCCAGTTACTTTCCTCTTCTTCTGTCCGTTTGGAAATGGTTTAACTTGTGAGTGTTGAGTACCATGTGTGTTTGAAGAGGCACTGCAGAGCTCAAGACCTGGATGAGAAAATAGTTATTTGTCTGTGACTGAGCGTTGCTTTGCTTGTGCCAAGTCACTAAAACCAGACGCAAGCCACACGGTACAGATCCAGTCTGGATCTAGAGCATTGATTTGGTGTTTGGGCTTTGCCCAGCATGGGGATAAAGCCCAGCTCTGACTCCAGATTCGTCTTTTGGAGTCTACATTAGCATGAAGCTCGATGGGGACCTGCCCGTTCCTACCCTTCCAGCACAGACTCCATCACTGTACATGGCTCTCGGCTCTTTTGGTGGGGGTGACAGAGGAGACTGGAGACATGGACAGAAAAGGGCTGGGAGAAGCTGGATGGGGTATAACAGTTGCTCCCTGGGCTCCAGCACTCCATCCACCCAGCAGCTGGGGTACGTGCTGTGCCCTGCCAGGTCCTGTCCTTGCCTGCACCACCGTGAGCACGGAGCACCCTCGGGGCACTCGCTCTGATTATCCGTAGCTGGTTTTTCATGAGTATTAATGGGAACACAATGTGTGTGGCAGACTGGTAATAAATATGCTTCTGACAGTCAAGGACTAGCACCTCCACAACAGCTTGTGTTTGTATCACAGCTTTATGAATAAGCTGTTTTAAAAGGGTCTGAAATTGCATTATTTCAGCTATTCTGATCTGTATCACTAAATAATACAGCTGATACTGGTGAAACTTGATTTCTTCATTGACCAGGGTTTCTTTTATTCATTTCATCAGGGCGATGGATTTTCTGTTCATTTTACCCTGCAGGTTAACCCTTCCCTGGAGGGTACCAGTTCCCACAGGGTTTTAATAGACACACCAAGAGGTGATGGGTAAGATCTGAGCAGGACCCTGCCCTCACTAGGAGTCCTGAAACACCATCTGCAGAGAGGAGTTTGCACTCAGCGTTTGAGCCCAAATCAAGGCCCCCCCCGCTCCCCAAATTCGGTGATGCTGGAGGAGGATGAGCGCCGTCAGTGCAGTGGGCTGCGTGCTCCAGATGTGCGATGCGGAGGCTGCAGCCGCCCCCGGCTCAGGTGGGAGCTGCGGCTTCCTAGGGGCAGTTTCAGCGCGTTTTGTCTCCTGAAGGATTACCGCTGGGTTTTAAGGTCCAAATACAGCAGTCGCAGCGCAGCCCCCTCGCAGGAGGCATACGCCGATGGTCAGACAGCGGCAGCGGTGCTATGCAGTTCTGCTTAAGAAAGTTTCTGGGAAACCTTTTCGGAAACTGATGTTGCTGAGGAGCAACCAGAACCAACTACCAGCTAGCACGAGAGTCTCCGAGCTGCTCTTCTTGAAGCTTCTGTCCTTGGCTACTATCAAGTATCAGTTCCAATGGGTGCTAAGGCTTGTATCCAGGCTGCATCCTTACAAAACATGGCCTTAAGATCTGGCGGCATTTTCCATGTGTCGCTATCATGATCCTACACAAGAGCTGTCTCGGACAATTTTTGCCTGAGAGCATCACGGTTCCTCTTCATAGCTGCATCCCACTCAGGCACCAGGCTGTCTCGGTAGCTGCTTCCACCCCTGGGGGTTTATTTACAGAAATGACACAGCACCAGCTTTTGAAGGAGGTCCACGCTGTGAGAACGGCTCTGGGAAGGGAGGTATTGGGTTTCAGGACTGCTCTTTGCTCTTCTCTTTTAATTGCTGTCTCTTTCCATAAAATGTTGCAGTTAATAGTTATGGTGATTGGTGTAGCCAATTTGAAAAATAATTACTGCCTGCTTCAAGATTATCTTTCCTCCTAATTAAAATCCCGGACCTCACATATTAAAGGTGCGCTGTTGACACAGCATCCCATGTGCGCCCAGACAACCTCATTTGGATTTACAGAATTAATTAGGTTTTATTTCCATCCCCAGCTGTTCTTTTCTGCACCAGGAATGCGTCCGCTGTCTCAGTTGACCAGTGGTGGGAGAGATAAAAGGGAGACCTTCCTGCATATCCCCCACACTCCCATCACAAACCAGTCACTAAAAAGTATTCCCCAGACCTCACTGGAGGATTCCCACCGTCATTGTCCAGGAAACAAATTGCAAGCGCTGTGGCATGGCCTGTGTTACGGTTTGGGCATTATATATTACGTATGTCATCTGTGTGGGTGTGCTGGGACAGCCTGCAGTCCATCACCCCCTCCCAAACCTGCATCCAGCAGCAAAAAATTTATGATGCCGTAGGAGCGAGGTTTGTCAACCTTCTCATTTTCCCAATGTTGTGCCCGCAGTAGAAAGAAATATGGATAAAAGAGCCAGGTTTTTAATTTTTATTGTAAGAAACTTGATTGTCTTTGTTCCCTATGCCGATACTTTTGAGTGTGCGCTCACTAGCTGCCTGTGCTGAGGTGGCCATGCCAGGTTGGTTTTGGTAGGGTTGCTTTTGGGTACTGGTGGCACATGCTTGTCGGTCTTGGGTAGGGTTGTTTGTGTGTGCTGGGTTGCAGAGGATGGTGTGCTTCATCTGTGTTTGACCCAGGTCATTTTTGTCATCATTAATATGCTTAAAACATTGCTGATCACATTGTCTTGCACCCTCACGCAAGGGTCACTTCCTCATGCTATCAAGGTTGTACATTCATACAGTTTTTACACTCTTAGCAAAACCCAAAAGTTAATATTTTGAGCAGGCCAGGAGGTCACCACTATCTTTCTGTGCTCCAGCTGGTAAATTGATAAAAGGAGAGTTTTAAGCCTGAAGCAAACTGCAGGACAAACCAAATTTGTGGTGTCTTCCCCCAAAACCTGTCAAGTCATGATGTGACTTGACAGTTCTTCTGAGGTGGTTTCCCTGCTGCATGAAGGATACCCTAATTCACAGAGTTAAGTGGTGGTGATAACCTCCCATTTCTCCTTGCACACCAGGGGTCTGATGTGCTTACCCTTAAAGTAATCAAGGAGACTGTTTATGGCTACCTGTGGGAGGAGATTGCCTTGGCACCGCAGCGAGCTTTGATGTGTCTCTGTAGCACAATCTGTAGGGCTGGGCAAGCCCAGAAAATGTCGATGCTGTGCTTCTACTGGTTCTCACCAGTTCTTGCCCCAGTTCCTTGCTCCTGTTTCATTCTGGATGCCAAGGAGATGAGTTGGGCACGGAGGACCTCCCCAAAACATCGTACTTGGCCTTTGCTAAAGCTGCGCTTGGACACCCCTGGGGTGTGGAACCCAAATAAACCATGCTGTGCCCTTCCTGCACACACCAAGGTGGTCACTCTGCTTTCAGTATTTGATTCACCAGAAAAGTCTTTTTTTTCCCTCTTATCTGACTGAGAAGCAGCAAGTACGTTTTGTGCCTTGGCTGCTAAATTTTAATGGCTTTCGTGAAAAGCTAATTTGCAGGATTAAGGCCCAGCTCTCCCAGGGGTTCCTGCTGTCTGAGCACCAGACCCTCAGGAGCCCGGCGGAATGTGCAAGTGAGGAGCAAGACACTTCCCGTGGCTCCGGCTCAGGATCCCAGACCTCTGGGTGAGAGCACAGAAACGCCACCTGCTTTGCTCCTCATCCTCGTGCTTTTTATCCAAAGCGCTCCCAGTCACTCACCTGAACCCAGGCCCCTTTGAAATATCTATTTTAAATAATCTAAGGGCTTGAACGGGCTATGGCACAGCAGGATGCACTGCCTGCACCGGCCCTGCCTGCTGTGGGGCAGCACCGGCAGCAGATGCGCTGGGGGAAGAGAGATTGCACCCCGGGGGGTACATCTTCTACCTCCCCTAGACCTTTTTCTTTCTGATTTTGCTCCTCTGACAGTATTTTTTTTTTCTGCTGAGCAAACCAGATAAATTGCCTGTGCAATAAACACTGGAAACATCTTCTTACAGGATGTTGATGCTGCAATAACTTTTATCGGCAGCCCAAAATACAGCTGCTGATACCATTCCTGCTCATGTATCACTACGGGGTGCCTCCTTCCCCTCTTCTTTTTGTCATCCCTCATAAAAACTAACGCGCTTTTCAGCAGCGAGCACAGCTGACCTCCCTATCGCGTGTGATATATTGCAGTGTGCCATACTGTGTGTCTCGTGGACTGATGTTGCAGAGTACGGTGATTTATTTTGGTCCGGGATCGCAGTAGCAACCGCTGGGTGTAACGGGAACAGAGCGGTGTGTTTTCACTCTTGCAGCCCAGTGACCCTTTATTCCGAGGCAAACGTTTTTACAGCCCCGTTGTGTTTACTGTCAGAGTAAAAATCTTCATTCATCAATGAAAATCATCAGCTTGCATGTGTGAGAGTATCTGCTTCGAGGGGTTGCTGGAGGCTACTTGACATGTGGATGGTTTGGTCTGTGGTATTGATCTCCAAGGTTGATGGGAAGATAATTGTAGGCTGAAGTACTGAAGGCCACCATTGCAAGCAATTTGTTTTTCATAAAGGATTGCTGAGGCATGAGGCGCTTCAATGCCATAGCAACAAGTGTGATGTAACCGCCAGACAGAGAGCAGGAGGATGCTTATTCATGAAGCAATCCCTAGAGAGGCTTTTTCTTGGCATGGAGAACTCTTCTGCTAGTCAGAAACCTCTCGCTCTGAATCACCAATATATCTCAGTCAGAGGCTGGAGAGAAAAAATGTGTAAGACACGAACTTCATGCGCGGGGGGAGTAACACGCTTTCCTCTACCCTCCCTTTGCAGGTACTGGCTAACGAACAAGGTGCACATCAAGCGACCCACCACCGGCCTCCTCATGTACACCTTAGCCACTCGCTTCTGCAACCAGATCTATCTCTACGGCTTCTGGCCCTTTCCCCTGGACCAGAACCAGAACCCGGTCAAGTACCACTACTACGACAGCCTGAAGTATGGCTACACCTCGCAGGCCAGCCCGCACACCATGCCCTTGGAGTTCAAAGCCTTAAAGACGCTGCACCAGCAGGGAGCCTTGAAGCTGACTGTGGGGGAGTGCGATGGGGCCACGTAGGCTGGTCCCCGGCCGCGTTGCTGCACAGCCATGGGAGGAAGGGGAGGGGGTGGAAAGGACGAGTGGTGCCTGGTGGGGTTGGTTGTCTTTGTTAATGCGCAGAACAGCGACACAAATATATATACGTGGTACCTATATATATTGACCTGAGTATTATAACTGTTTGGTGTTCACCAAGGAAGGGGCAGGAGAGATGCAGGAGCATCTGGCGTGACTGGCCTGGGCAAGACCCCTTGCGCTGGACTTGCTGGGCTCGGAAGGGCGTTCGACCTACGTCCGGAAGGTGTGAAGGTGGCCTTGGTTTTTGAGGGTATGTTAGGTGATGGGTAAACGTTAAGCCGTTTGTCGTGACTGGTCTGAGGTTGGTAGTTAGTTTGTTTGGCCAAGGACGCCAGCGCTCTGCAGTGAGGCACGTTCTTGGCCCCGTGCTCGTGGCGGGGAGGGGAAGGGGCAGGGAGCGNCACAGCCGAGGGACTGCCCGTGGCATCGAGCAGGACCCTTGGCGGCTCTCACAGCCGAGGGACTGCCCGTGGCATCGAGCAGGACCCTTGGCGGCTCTCACAGCCGAGGGACTGCCCGTGGCATCGAGCAGGACCCTTGGCGGCTCTCACAGCCGAGGGACTGCCCGTGGCATCGAGCAGGACCCTTGGCGGCTCTCACAGCCGAGGGACTGCCCGTGGCATCGAGCAGGACCCTTGGCGGCTCTCACAGCCGAGGGACTGCCCGTGGCATCGAGCAGGACCCATCTCTTGCCCAGCAGGGAGCGGTGCCCAGCAGAGTCGCACACAGATCCATCCGAAACGTGGACCACCGGCTGAGCACAGCCTTTGGAGAGGCCAGGGAGAAGCCTCCAGGGCTGTAGCCTGATCTGCAGGAGGTAGTGGGGAGCTGTGCTAAGCTGATCCCGGTGACATTTGCTCGGAGAGGAGATGTGAGGGCCTCTAGAAAACAGGCACACTGAGCCGGGTGGATGGTGAGGAGGGTGCTGAGCATGTATTTTCTCTTCCTTTCCTAAGGAGCAATTTAGAAAGGAGCAAAGATGCTAGAACATGGCAGGAAGGAGGTTTGCTGCCGCAAACCAGCACCATTAGTATTAAGTGTCTTACTGTGCCACAGTCAAAGACACTCAACATCTGTCAGGGCTCGTGAAAACCATAAGTACATCTAGCTCTTAATTCCCAAATGCTACCTGCTAAGCAGCCTGCCTCCTCTTCCCCTCCAAAAATAACCGCTGAAATATTGGTCATAGGCCTGAGAACCCAGCCAAGCAGAAAGACCGCAGGACTTCAAGGGACTTTGTCAAGTCTAAATAATTTATTTTCAATTTCTCCGCAAAGAACCAGCATACAGCACTGTATTCCTGAAGTCCCGCTCTGTCCTTTCAAGCTCTGGTTAGCTCTTATTCTAAACAGTTAAAGAGGATGTCAGATGGATCTTGACGGGATGCTTGCCTAGTGATGAACGTCAAATTTTTACCAATTCTTCTTTTTTTCAGAGAGAACCCAAAATATAAAGACATTTTTATAACCATGTTTCCTTTTCTCCTCAATTTGGTTTGTTGGGGTTTTTTTTTGAGGGAAGCAATTAGATTGGTCTGATTAGCCTGCTTAATTTTCTGCTTCAATAACCTCCTCTATTTGTCTCCTAAGTAGCACTCGGTGCCAAAATGCAGGTGAGTCCGGGGTTCAGCGAGTGCAGTTTGGGTTTAATCTGCGCGGGGGCGAACCTCGGGCACGTGCTGCAATGCTTTCCTGGCTGGGTTTCGTCACCTTTGTGCCTCCTCCTACTGCCCGGGTTTTTAAGTTAAAAAGTGTGCAGTTTGGGGCTGAAATACTTGATGTTGTCTCTTTAGAAACTGAGTGCTTTAAGTGGTGAAAGGAAAAAAACTCGCTTTCGTGTTTTGGGATGTAGAAGCTACTGTGCCTGTAGGAGCCTCCAGCTTGCTAATTAGTGTCAGATAAAGATGCCCAAGATTAAGGTTTGAGCAACGTTATAGTGGATAAACGTGGGCTAATCTGCCACCGAGGGGGTGTTTCTTTCCAACACCAGAAAATCATTTCTTTTATGGATTTTTTTCTTTAAACATGGCCCCTTTTTTTTTAATCTTTACTTGGGTTTAGTTGCACAATGAAGCTAAACCTGGCTGTGAACCTCAGCTTCAGCTGTTGGGGTTTCCTGAGATGGGAGGAGACAGAGAGTAAAACTGCAATCCCAAGGAGCTTCCCGTGATTCAGGAGTGGTGGTTAAAGCCAGATAATCCCCTGGTTTGTCCCCAGCGTGGAGGAGGGACAGACTAGGGATCAAGCCGCAGGGACTGCTAAAGCCAACTCTGTATTGAGGGGCCTGGGCCACGGTACTGATTGCTGTTAGCAAACCTTCTTTTTAAATAAAAATACAGGAAATTAAATAAATGTGCATGGGTTTTATTTTTTATTTATTTTCATTGACTAGAAGGGTGAGAAGGGAGGCAAGACCACGAAATACCATGCCAATTAAGTTGGGACACCTCTGCCAGTAAAGTGGGGGGNNNNGGGGGGAGAAGGGACTTCTGGTGCCCTTGAAGCAGCTTCTGGATCAAAGCACAGGCAAGTTATAGGCAAATTGTTCAGGGGGATAAAATTGCTGGTGATGTTTTTATTCCCAGAATGGGTCCTGCTCACCCCTGTTTTAAAAATGCATTAAACCAAGAGTGAGACCCTGCAGCTATTGAAATCAGTGGCTGAGCTCCCATTTCACTTCGCTGCCGTGCGGGCTGGTCCCTGCTGAGTTTATGCGCACAAAAAACCACGGAGAAAATTCCCCTTGCTTTAGTGGGCTGGGTCAAGTCCTCCAGCCTGGTTCCCAGAGCAGCTCCTCAGATGGGAAACATACTTTATCATCTCTGTTTCCAGCAAATAGCTGGGACCTGGCTCCACCAAGCTCCAGCCCCTGCAACTGGCTGCAACCTGCAGCAGGGGGATGCTATTTGGGCTATTCTGGGGCAGCCGCCAGCCGTCGAGCAGCCGCGGGGCTGCGGCAAGGCAGCTGCCAGATGCTGTGGGGACCTGACGGCCGCACCAGGCTGCTGCTTGATGGATTTCTTCATGCCCAATTAAGGCTTTCCTGTCGTCAAGAGTGAAACAAAACAAAAAAAAAGAGTATTGATGCTGTTCAGGCGGGGATGCAGGTGCGTGTGCTGCGCTGGGAATGTACTGGACTGCCCTGAACGACAGTGGCAGCTCCCTTTGGTCCTTGCTCCTTCCAGCAGCGAGGCCAGCCCAAGCTGGTGGCTCTGGGATGGGGAACTCCCGCTCCTGGGTTAAACATATTTGTGCTAAAGGCCTTGGGATGGTAACAAGTGACCTGGGTTTGTAAAACAGAGGTAAGCTTGAGTCTCCACCTGGCTAAGCCTAGAGTTTGGGGCTGTGTTTCCCAGTGTGACTTTTCGGGGCAATGCCCTAATGCATGCTTCTGGCCAAACCCAACGTCCTCCTTGCCGTGTGCTTCTGGTGCGTTTTCCCCTTTTTCCCTTAAAATAGCGTGGGGCTAAGGGTTTGGCCTTGCCTGCTCCGCTGCGCCCTGGCCAGGAGGACAGGTGCCTGAACTGCTTTTCTTTTACATCGTGGTTCGCTTGGTTACATCCCAGCTTTCAGATCTGCCTCATGCTCCCTCGTGCCTCAGCCCGGCCATGGCACCTCACCACACCCTCTGGCGCTGCCGAGCGTCGCGGTGAGCTCACGCTCGCTCCTGTTTCCTCTCCCCTTGATTACTCCAGTGGTTTTGGTCCCTGTTGAACGAAGCTCAAGGAGCGAACCTGTCGTTACAGACCTGTCCAGGCTCAACAAGGATCCTTCAGAGAAGTTTAATTCGGCTCTCGCCACGCTCGTTGCTGTGTGTGTGTGCTGCAGAGCCGTGCAGAGGAGGAATCGACTAGTGCAGCGTTTTGTTCTTCCTGTAGAAATATATATTTACATATATAGTGAGGTGGCTGTTGCTCTCCTGGGGAAAATCTTGCCCATATCTCACACTGGCATGGAGCACAGCTCCTCTGGCCAAGCTTGCAGAGTCCACAGGCTCCGTGCTGCCAAGGTCCTCTGTAATTAATGCCTGCTCTGCCTTATTTAAAGCTGACTTGGAGGAGTTGCAGCAGCTCCTCTGAACTGCGGCATGGGAGCCCGGCTGCCTCCCGCACCCCCCAGCCCCTCGCCCGGGCAGGGCTGGTAGAGGCACGACATCCCTGCCCGCCGCCGAGCGAGAGGGATGGAGGAGGGATGATCCCCTTCCCCTGAATGCTTCATCAGCCAGGGCTCGGTGCAGGGTCAATAACCAATCTTCTGCTTTGTCACAGCCCAGATAATTAGTGAACAAAGTGCAAATAGTCTTTGTGAATCAAAATACAATTTTTTTTCAAGTTTTTTTCAAGGTGTCTGAGGGAGTTGGGGTTTTTTAGTGCTAAGTAACCACTGAATCTTTTTTTTTCTTTTTCTTTTTGAGATACCAGTCTCGCAAACCACAAAGATACAACATTTTGTTTTGGAGGTGCGATGAAAATTGTTTTCACTTTTACATTGCATTCTAAATACTGCTGGGGAGTAACACTCAACACTGTGGGCTTCAGTCAGTCTCACTTAAATGACATAAGTGGTTCCAGTTGATCCCAATACGAATTAATTTTTGATTTTGTGCAAAATAGTCTCAAAAAGGTTGCACCATCTACAGATCTTGATATATAGATCTTAGTTTTTGAGCACCGGTCCTTTTAAAAATTTAAACAATCTAATTTCCTACTAGAGAGGCTTGAAACTATGGAAATTAAAGCTTAAAGCTCTCAGAGACCCACAGGGGACAGCAGGGAACTGGTTTGCCTCTCAGCGTCAGGAGGTAAAACAAGGCACATAACCACGGTGTCCAGCATGATGCTTTGTTAAACCACACACTTTTATAGCTCTTTCGGTGTTTTGGTTGCTTTCCTTTTTAGGTTCCTCACATTTATGACTGGTTGATGAACACACATTTTCACCTCTAAATGTTACCCTATTGCTCTTGGCAGCAGACAGCAGAATTGCACTTTTGACCACATCAAACTCTTTCTAGCTTTCTTTGTCTCCACTTCTACTGAATCTCATTTTTCCCTGTGAAAGCAACTGAGCACCCACGAGCTGGCACGTCTCCTCTGTGACCCCAGTACCATCATGGATGGCTCGTGCCCAAGCTTCACATCAGGTTATCTTCTCACTGTGGATACTACAGCCGTCCCACCTTAAGTTCCAGGTTGGAGAGGCCACCACCAGCGAGGTATGGACTACTTAGCTTATTTCTGCCCTCCCGACAGCTGCATGTCACCCATGTATGCAAAGAAATTACTGAGAGAGACTTGGACAGAGGCCTGAATGATAACAAAATTAAAAAAAAAAAAAAACCAAACATCATCCTCTCAAGAGGATGGACTTCTCTCCTGGTATTAGCATCAAGGCATTCAGCAATAAGCTCCTTTTCCAGCTGGGAATCACTCCTGTTCAGCTCCATCAAACCTAGCCTGATGCATGAGCAAAGCCGTCACATGCCAATTGCATTTACAATCCAGCTGAAGGCAGGCGTACTGCGCTGTTTAACATCATCTCGAAGCAAATCTACAAGCACTTCTGCAAGAATCATAATCAGCACCCACCAACCCTTCCCACTGTGATGCTCTCACGACCTTGTGCATGAGCTGAGAGTAAACACGAAGGTAACAGCATGCATGGAAATATCTCTCTAGCTTGCAGGAATCCTCAGCACCCAGCCAGCAACAGCTATCCCCAGTCCCCTAAAAAAAGGCGGAGGGCAGGAGGATGCTCAGCCCAGCCCTCGTACTCCAGGGGTGGCGGGGGAGATGCCACCTTTAGAAGACACCAACCTCCTTTCAGATGGCACAGTGCAGGCACTGAATTTACTGCTCACATGCTCAAAACAGGACTGAGCTGTATCTGTTGCATCGTATCGATGAGAAAAACACAGAGTTTGAGCAAGGATTAGGCACCAGGACAAACGGTGTCCTTGAATGCCAACAAGCAGCTGGGGGTGTTGCTCCCCTGACAAAGTGTCTGGCCAGAACAACCTGCCGGCGCTGCTGGAGAAATGCAGCCAGCAATAAAAGTTAAGTCCCTCTGTGTTGAAATGGTGGCAGGCCATCTGATACTAATCCTGTGCCTCCAGCAAACAAAACCTCCCAGGCGTTGTGAAAGATCTACAGCTATTTGCTGGTTTGGTTGCCTGGAGAAATTCCTTCAGCGAGGGCCGATGAAGCACTCCATGTTCCTGCACGACCCAGGCAGCAAAGGTTAAAGCACATTATAGGAATGTAATGGGTTTTTTAACTAGCACTCTGGAAAGCCTGACACGCAGCTTTCTAGAAAATGTTGCAGTTTAGGCTTCAGCAGGAACCACAGAGCGAGGAAAATATTATGCTTGGACCATCAGTCTTGTAGTGTCTTGCCGCACAGGTTCCAGATGAACTTGCTTAACTCGGCTTGTGTCTAAAAATGACTTTGGATTTGAGATTGCTAGAAAAGAGGAGGAGAGGCATGCTCTATTCCTGGACTGCACATTAGTGTTCCATATGGGTGCAGAGCCAAAGCATATGGACCTCCATCTGTTAGGCAGGCCTGGCCTGGCCCCATGGATGGTTTATAAAACGCGTAGATTCATCCAGATTTGGGATTCCTCCAAAGCAAGAGGCGAGCCAATGACTCAAATATTGTGTAAAGCCATTGAAACTAATGGCACTAAACAACAGTCATTTGTCTCCTGTTTGATTTTACTTGCTGTAAAATAATGAATTAGTTACAGGGGTGGGTGAATGTTGTGTTATGGATGGAAGCTTTGAAGGAAACATGGTTAAAAGAAAACAAAACAGAAATAATCCTAGTTATTCTGCATCAGCTTCCCGCTATGTGTTATTCCCCAGAAAGTAAGCTGTGTCCTTCAACTTCAATAACATGGCGTTTATGCTCCATCTGTGATCAGATTTAAAGAGGTCTGCAAGCATAACTCAGGAAACCTTCAATGACAAATTCAAGGAAGCTGGAGAAAGGACTCTTGAAGTTCTTCCATAACTAAGACAACTCTAGGAGAAATGATCTTCGCTCCTACAAGCTCTATATTAACTGCCAGACCTGGACTTGGATGTTTTCTTGTCTTTAAAACAAGTAATGAACCCCCATAAGACTCCAGGTCTTGGCATGCAATGCTGTTCCAGGGACACATCCTGACCGCCCTGCAGCTTCCACCAAGCCCAGCAGCACCACAATTTCATCCGCTGCTTCGGAAGGTCACATCCCTGTTTGCAAGGATGGACCTTGGCAGCTCAATTTCAGGCACCATGCAGGAAAAATTTCCGCTGACTTTGTGCGCAGAATTGTATGGGACACATGAGTAAAGCCATGGGATGACCACCAAAGAGAGGGGCTATTGTGTCAGCCCCTGGGAGAGTTCATAGCGGAAAAAAACCTCTCTCCACTAAAAGAATTAATTACCATGCATGTTAGCTCTGTGGTTGGAGGAAATTACTGTGGCCTGATTTCCTTCAGCACTTTTATTCCTGGCTGGAGACCAGGGGAGTTGTTGCGGTTGCTGACTTAAGACACCGTAACAAATGCCTAGAAATGACGGGGCAGGCGTTACGATTTGTAACCTGTGTGTCTCACCTGCCTCCAGTACGGGCTTCACGGCATCTTTTCTCGGGATTTTATGGAAGGGGCAGATTTACAAGCACACCAACCTGCTCCTGGGCTTTCCAGGAGAGACCAGGAGGGCGCAGATTTCTTGGCTGAAAACCATCTGAGACGCCAGGCAGCTCTGAACATCCCGTGGTTTATTTTTGGAAGAAGTCATTTTGGTAATTGCACGTGTTAAATGAAACGCAATTAGGGATGGAGAGAAGGTGTTACATGTGTGTTGGAATAGGAGCCAAATGGAACAGCCAAAGGATCTGTTGAAAATGCACACCCGTGAGTGTGCTGCAGGGCACGGGGGGCGGAGAGGGGGCTCCGTCGGGGCGTGCGGTTATTTGTGAGTGTTTAATGCGAGGCAGGGTATGGAAACTCTTGCATCTGTGATGTGCCTTTTATGATCTTCCCAGAGTCTTAATTAAAAATGCAATAAAAGCACAACTATAGGAAACCGGGATGTTTTAAAACTCATCTGCTATAAATGGTTTGGGGGGAGGGAGGTAAAGAAAATCAAAGAACAGTTGTTTGTATAAAAGCATTCGGGACACTGGGTTCACATGGAGAAATAAACCCTTTGGGAAAGGTTTTCCTGTTAGGAAGCGTGTGCTGCACAAGACGATAAAGTGCAGGGGGGGCTTCTGTGCTGCCACGGGGGTGTGCCGAGCAGCTGCTTCCCCATCGGATGCATCTGGCCGCCAGAAACACAGTACGTGCCAAAGGATGGGGAGCGGGACCACGTGCCAGGAGGTGGGTCATGAAGGATGCTGGGATTTGGGCTGGGATGATCTTCGGATGGCTCAGAGGGGTCTCAGCTGTAATTTCCAAGACGATACAGCACGATGCAGTTTGTGCTCGGTGACAGATGCGCTAAAATCATTTTGCGCGGCACCTGTTGCCGCTGACGGAGGCCACGGGAGGGAAACGCTGGCACGTGATGGAAGGAAGAAGTTAATGAGGCCCAGAGAGGCGGCTGCAGGGCGTGCAGGCATCATCCCTGACTGTTTTAAAGGGATTATATGAGTTTGGGATAGCTCATGGCCTTGGAAGGGATTGGGGTTTGCTGCCTACTGCTGTGGGCGCCCAGTCCACGTGGAGATGGTGGACATCTCTGTGAGCAGGACCCCTTTCTCACACCCATGCGTATTCACATTTCTCAGCAGCGAAGAGAACCTTGAGCCAACCACCCCAGCACCCCTGAGCTCTTTCTCCATCACTTCCATGACCTCGGTGCCTTTAGACCTTCATTTTCACTGTGCATGCTACGTAGCTTTTTGCAAGAAAAGAACTGCCTATGCCCCAAAATGGTCCTTGTTGCTCCTCTAGAAGAATCCTGGATGGGTTTTCTCTCTGCCTTCCAGGTGGATTCAAGGAAAACCCACAACAGCCATGGCTCCAAGCAGCCCCCGAGGACCAAGGTTCCCTAGGCTTGTAGTTTAAATGGAGATTAGCTTCTAAAACTCAGTGAGGATCTCTGTGAAAACAGAGTCCCAAGAATACAACATCTGAAAGAAAGGCGGCCACTGAACACCCATCCAAGTAAGGCTTCTAACTGATCCTCATTAACCATCCGCTCCCGACGTTTGACAGCACGGTTTAGATGAGAGCAGTGAAAAACCCCCTTTAAAAGGCAGATTGACATTTTGCAGAGGAGTGTTTTCATAGTAGTACTAATGGCTTTAAACCCCAAGATTTTACCCTAACATAGCAAAAAAAAACCCTTGGGCTTGGCAAAGGGGTAAAGAACAGCCACGCTGGCTGGCAGGGAAACTCCCGGTGACCAAAATCTCACCGTGGTTAACGCAGGCAACCCCTGGCCTTGGCTTTCCGTGTGTAGGGTCCTCTAAAGGGAACATTTAATAAGATACAGAAGCTGGATTATTATTTTTTTTTTGGCTGAGCTGAATATGAAATTGCCATGGCAACCTTTCTTCTGAGGTGATCCGAGTCAGGTAGCAACAGCAGAGATGAGTTAAAGGTCATCCCTGCAGAGGAAGATGGGCACTGATGAAGCACTTTAACAAGTCCCCGGGGGAGGTGGCATTTAAAAGCCACCTGAAGGGCTCAGCCAGATCCATGAAGGGAGAGAAATCCAAGCACAGCAGTTATTTGGGATGCTCCTGGCCAAGAAGCCGGCAGCGTTTACCAGTCAGTCAGCATCGCCCAGAGGGCACTCCCATGAGGGCAGCAGGAGCCGTGAGATGTGGGTCCAGCCCCACGTCTGCAGGACCTGGTGAAGGGCTTGCTCAGCGGCTGGGTAGGACCTGGGGAAAACCTGTGCAAAGCAAATGCCCCTGCTCCAGAGTGAAAGCAATACCTGCCTGCAAAAAAATGAGCCCCCGTGCTCAGCAGGGAGATTTAGGGGGGAAATAATTTTTAGAATGATCTAGGACTAATTGCAAACTGATTTTCACCAGGACGTACCCCTCCAAATGCCTGAAGTCCTCTGAGAAACAGCCACTCCCATCTCAGACGAAGGGCTCAATGCAATTTATGACGATGAGCCAACGCTGTTATCTTCACTCCACAGATAAGGACAACAGAGGCATGAAAGATTTTTACCGTCGTCTCTAAAAGCTAAAGCCAGAAACTTAAAAACACTTCACTTGGTGCTCGGTGAAGGCAGGTGCCCTGTATTTCTGCAGACCAGTTAGCCAAGGGCTGGCTCCCAGCGTGTTGGGCATTACAGGGTCAGGGTGACTTGGGCTAAGTGACCCACTGCAGATCAGGCAGCAAGCTAGTGGCCGGGCCAGAGCCAAGCCCAGGTTTCCTGGCTCCTGGCCTTCTGAGCTGCTCCTTTCATTGTACCAAAATATCCTTTATTAGCGGCAGAGATGTGACAGAGACAGCCCAGCCTCTGCCAGACCTGGGGCGCAGCAGATGTGGGGACACTCGCCTCCACCCTGGCTGGCTCATCATAACCCAAGTTAGCGGTGGCAGAGCAAGGCCAACACCTGAAAAAAAGATTCTTGCCATTTCGGGTCACTTCTCTCTCCTGGGAAGGAAGTACAAGCTCTGGAGCCGATAACTCCAGAGTTCAATCTTCCTCCTAAATCACAAAATTATTTCAGAATAATACCTGTGGGAATCTTTCTGTATGTCATCTATTTTTAATTTTGTTATGTTTCTCTGGCACTCAGGGCCTTTTTCAAGCTTTTCCCCCGTAACCGTGAGGGCTAGAAACTCGCAGCTTTTGTTGTATTAATGAGAGCTGAGCAAATGAAATAATCTCAGGTTTGAGAGCTGTGACTTCAAAAATCCCACGTATCATACGACCAGTTAAAAACCTTGTGCGAGCTCACAGCACTCCTGTTCCTCATCCCTGCAGTGCTTGGCTTTTACCCACAGCTCACATCACACTCTCTGCCATAACTCACTTTCATCTCCACCATGGCTGCAGCTCCTGGTTCAGGACCTTCACTGTTAGAAATCAAGTAGGAAAAAATCTCCTTGGGGTAGGTCTGATGACTGGGAAAGAAACCAGAGGTTCAGGAGACCTTAAGAGCTTGGTCTGGCTGCAGTACTGGGCGCAGAGACCCTAACAGCCAGAGCCAGCTGTTTTAAGCAAACCTTGGATGGAAACTCTACCTCCAGCCCTGCTGCTGGAGGATTTGTCCAACCCAATGTGTATTTACTGCCAACAAAAGTGTCTCTATTTTGGAAGGAGATCAAGAAAAGGAAGGTCTGAAATTAAACCCAAAGATGGGGCACTGGGAAGACCATGGCCTGCAAAACACGTGGAGGTTGCAACCTCCCCAGACCCCAGCAGTTCGCTGGTTCTGGCCAAGATTTCTGCTTCTCTAACCAGAGCCACGTGCTCGCTGCTGGCCCCAGACCTCCTGGCTGCAAACCCATCTGAACACAGCGTTACACAACTGCTTTGTGCCTGTTCCTCTTTCCAGAAATCAGGGCAAAATAAACCATTCTGCTCTGCTGGTGAGAAGGGTCAGCCTGCACCTTCCTCAGCCATTAGAAGCTGTAGTCGCCATCTGACTTGTCATCAGAGCTGCTCTAATTTGAACTAATGACTGGGAAACTCATTGCTGATTACAGGGCACGGCCAAGTTCCTAGCTGCCAGCGTGCAACCACAACAGAAAAACAACCTCCCCCTCCACCCGGTAGGATAATATTTCATAGCGTTGCCAAAATGGACTTCAGCCATTTATTTTGACAGCTGTAGTTTTAATTATTTATGATAAGATTTTACAATGTGCTGGTAAATGGGCTGCAAGGCATTTCATAAAAAAAGAATGAAGTCTTGCAGTGGGCTTGTCTCAGGGCTGTCATAAACCGAGCGGGAGAAATGGGGAAAGGCTGGACCAAAGGAGGCAGACTAGCCATCTTCTACAGACCGCGAGGAAAAGCCATTTCCTTTCGGACACCTCAAAAGTTGAGCGCGTGGACAGTTCAAAACTTTGAGGCAGGATGCAAATTTGCTTTTTTTTAAGAGCACAGACTTGTTGCAGGAGGGAGAGGACTCGTCAGTGGGGAAATCAGTGTGTGAAAAAAAAATGTGTGAACCTGAGGAGATAATTTAGTATCTCTGCTGCAGCTCTCCATTTTCTAAAGGAGCAGAGAAACAGTAGCCCACCTTGTTAAAGCTCTTGGAGATAGATTGCTGGAGAACATTAAATAAAAGCTCACTGTTACTGTTATACAAGGGAGCATTCGAGGTCTTGCCGTTGTCTTGTGAGGTTGAATTTGCACCATAACTGGTGCTTGATTAATCTGCACCCATCGCAGAGGTTGTCCCAGAGATACTGCAATCGCTGCTTCAGTATTAGTCTGAGGGGACCCATCACTTCAGAGACGATTTTAAAGAGAAACATAAAATGAGCTGAGACTTAACACCTGCCCATCAAGAGAAGATAGATGTGAAAAATAAAGCGGTATCTCAGGCAGGGGGTCGGGCTAATCACCCGCAGGTTCTGTTCGCTTGGGTGTGTTTCTAACACAGCAACCAGACCAGATTTTGCCCATGTTAAAATCAAGTTAGCATGCCTGAATCTTTGAGACAGGCACTCAGGAGGGATCCCTGCTCTGGCAGTTGCCTTCTGCCATGGGACATCCCTTTGCGGAACGACAGGGCTGTGCCATACCCACACTGAAGGACAGCAGCTACGCTCCAGCTCCAAGCCGACCCAACTTCACTAACCGGCTAAGCCATCCCTGAACAGTGTGGGCCCGTCTCTGCTGGCCTCCATCTTCCGTGGTCATTTACGGCAGTTTGAAGTCCCACCAGCTTGTTTCCATGTCGCATTGAGTTGATATAATTGACTGCAGAATAGGCAGGGCAGAGGAGACTCAGACTGGCACTCGGCAGAGCGCTTTGCAAAGAGGATTAGCAGCTGTGGGGGGGATGATTATTATCATTAACGATGTCAGAAGGGAGGCAAGCGGAGAGTTCGGTATTTGGTATTTTGACAAAAGCCACAGGGTCCCGATTTGCAGTCGAACGCTACAAAATGTTTTGCGCTGAGGCTTAAAAAAAACCAAGGTAAAATGTTTGTTATACTAATAGTTCTTCAGTTAACATCAAGACAGGTGAACAGAGGATCTAACACTTGATCCCCCGCTAAGGCTTTGGCAATTGCAAATGCTAAAAGAAACCCCTGATGAGACTACAGGGGTTGCACAGAGGTAGCAGCGCGCAGGCTGCTGGGGATTCAAAAAGCGCCGCTAATTGCCCAAACCTGCCAAGAAACTGTTTGTGCCCCGGCTCCTCACCTCCACGCAGCCTGAAATCCAGCTTGCTCCATCTCTCCGGCATCAAACGCGCACCCAGGAGGATGCGTTTGGATGGGGCATGGCAGCTCCAGCTCTCGTGCGACACGTGAGCGTGTCACACTCCTGAGCGTGCCTCTGCAGAAGACGGTGATCCTCCTCTGAGCCTCCTATTGCTTCTGCAACTTCAGCTCCCGAATCTTAGCCCATGCTCCATTTTAATTTTCAAAACCTTGCAGGTGGCTGTGTGTGCAGAGGAGCGTGCAAACAGGGGTCTACCGAGACATTCAAATTAATTAGGAGACAACCCTGTATAAAACACAATGAATAAACAAATGAACTTGATTTTGGGGTCTTTTAAGCCAGTGTTTTGACTTTTACTTGAGAGCCTGAGGAGAGGCAGGAGCAGCGGCAGCGCAGAACACGGGTCTGGAGCAGTAGGTGGAAGGGAAGCTTCGGGCTGCCATTCGGAGAGGGGAGCAGGACCCATCAGTTCATGCTCCCTAGAGAGAGACCCTGGTTCACATCTTTGCTCTGCTAAAAAAATGGCCTGCCTGACCTGGGGCAAGCCTTTTTCCATAGTACTGAGTCTTGATTTTTGCTAAGAGGGAGAGATGTCCACCTCTTGCTGACACCCCAGGCATCCTCGGTTCCTCACACCACAGCCCTTTCACTACAACCACAATGTTGGCTGTACTTCCAAGCCGGTCCAGTGCATCTCAGTTTTCCCTAAAGTCAGCCATCTCCAACCCTGTTATGGACCCTCCAGGCTGGCTTCCCCCATCTCAGGGATGGCAGCAGGATGGTGGCAGGGCTCAACAACTGTTAGTTCATTCTGCAGTTTCAAACCTGGGAAATGTAGGTCACTGATCTTCAGTGTGACCTACACTCACAGCTCCAGATCAGCCCCTTTTGCCAGCGTTGATGTTTCCTACCTTCAAGTTGAACCCAGAATACACACGTGAAAGCCCTCCTCGGCCAGGGTGTCCAAGGAGGAATGTTATGACTGTGCCTAGACCAGCCGTGTCCTGCTCACATGGCTGCAACGCTGCCTGGCCCAAGCCAACAGCAGACTCAGGTCTCCGTGTAAAGGCATCTGCTCACACAGGACTGGCTGTACTTGTGCCTCACAGAAGGATGGATAACAAAAGGAGTTTTATCATTCCTATTGTCTTTCTAGGGTTGGCAGGAGCAAACAAAGGCTCACCCACCGCATGGCAGCCCCTGACAGACGCACGGGCAGGTGGCAGCTCCCGCAGCGATGTCCTGGCTTGGCTGCCACCAGTGGCACCCTGCCGTTGGCTTCTCTGGAGGTAGGTTTTCACTCCAAGTTTCTTCTCTCACATGAGGTGGGGACACAGAAAATAAAAAGAAACTGGCAGGTGTTTTTTGTAAATAAGGGAATTCTTCATATGCTTCATCCATCTTTTACCAAAGTGCCAATTTCACTGATCCCTTCAGACCTGGTCTTCACTCCATCCATCACGTCACCTCAACACCTAGAATATCTTTAGTCTTGAGAAAATGTGAGTAATACTGACTGGGTTTTGTGCACAGGGAAAAAGGAAAAGCTCTCACATACCTGCTACATTCCCCAGGTTTGGGAGGACATTGAAAATAGTGCTAGACTGTTATGGGTAACTCCTTCCACAAGCTAAACAAGAAAGAAAAGACAAAGTATTATGAAGGGAGCAGAACGGGATGAGAAAAGGGGGATGAAAGAAAAGGGGGCATCCTTTTAAGCTCTGTGGAAAAGGCATGGAAAAACCATCATTCCTGGTGCCCATATACCCTGGAGAAGGCATCTAATAGCTAACAGCAGCCAGCCAGGTCACCTAGCTGTGCTTGGTGTCCTTTGAGTGACACAGTTACATCTGAAAGGACAATGACGTTCACCCAGGGCATGTTTCCAAACCCAGGATAGCCTGGCGTCAGGGACACAAATAGCCCCAACTCTCTGCTAAAATTTTTCTTTCAAGATGTAGCCGCGTTGGACAAATCACCCAGCAATGCTCCTCTTACTGTGGTCTTCTTCCCACCAACAGCTTTCTGAGGCTGTCCAGGGAGAGCTGTATTTGTCACTGATTTCATCTCATTATCCGCTCATGGGAAACAGGTCAGGCACCTCGGTTTGATTCAGGGCCAGCACGCTCGGTGCAGCATTGATCCCAGCACCGAAGGTCCGGCTCCCCCCAGCACAGCCTCCGGAGCCTCCCCAGGAACTACACGGCACTTCTGCCCTTCCCCAGCTCTTCCATCATGTCTTATTTACGTCTGGGTCCCAGATATCATGTACTAATGTAGGTCATTGCAAGGACCGTGTCTCAGCACACTGTGAAATCTCAGCTTAGCCTCTTGTCTTACGTGCAAGAGGATTTTCTCACGTCCTATCGCTCCGGGCTGCTGCTGCGTTGAGTTCTTCCTTCCCAGTGAACCTGTGCTCCCCAGCAAGTGTCAGGAAAACTCATCGCAGCAGTGACAGTAAACACCCTCTGACAGTGGAAACATTGCAGGCTGCAGACCTCAGGTAGAAAAAAAAAAGGATGAATCGTGCCAAGCCACAACATCCCACGTGAATATCTTTCATGGAACCGCCTATCCCCCATCCCCAATGCCATTCAAACGCCTCCTTAGCGTGCCTCCCCTCTGTGCGCCGGGGTGGAAGGCAGGTTGTCTCGGCAGCACCGCAGCTGAACTGGCTGTATTTTTGGCAGAAGCCCTTCCTCCTCCTTTCACCCATGGTCAATATGTGCTTCGCCAAAGCCTAACGCAGGCTCAATGACACCAAGCTGTGAAACCCCCAGGGCGCTCAGAGGTGCCACACCGCATTTCCAAACACCCCACTGATGAGAGCTGGCCGGCAGGGTGTGATGAAGAGATAGATGGATCCACTGAGTGAGATGATTTAATGTATTGGCCACATTAAATGTGTAGTGGGAGGGTCTGAGCTGACCTCCACAGTGGCCACAGCAGCAGGAACGGATTCTACCCCCAGCTCTTCGAGCCATGCCACGTCCTCCGCGCCTTCCAACCTCCATCCCAACAAAGCTCCCAAGCCAACAGGCCATGGTTTGCTCCATGCTAAATAAGGGTGGCTCCTAACAAGGGCTCTTGGTCTCTAACCTAGCAGCTCATGCATTCTGGGGAGGGCCAAAGACGTGGGCTGCAAAAGCTCGGCACTGCAGAACCGCAGCCACCAACACCCCACCTACTAAACACTTGTTATCTGTATTCTGCATGCAGGTGTCCTCTGTTTGCACACGTTTATATTAGGCCTTAATAGGCTTCACTGAAGTATTTTCAGGTTCTGCAGAAAAACAAAGCCCCAAAGGAAGCCTAAAACGCTGGGTTCCTGATGTCCCTCCTCAGATTTCAGCTTTTTAGACAGCGCATCAAAAAAGGAACATAATGAAGCTGCTATTATTACTAATGCCTTCCACATTCTTTCAGTTGCGGGGAACAATTAAACGGCATAAACCACGTGCTGCTACACTTGGGTACGCTGCCAAACTGCGGCTCGAGTCACCTTCTCCCCTCTACTTCTGTTCTTCCCCACCTGCTCCCCGTCAGAAGGCAAGGCACAGCCGCTTTGCTCCGCTTCCTCTGAAATTCAAATCAAAGAAAACTCCAAACGCTAGGAGTTCCTTTCAGAAAAATAAAATAAAATGAGTGCAGAAAGCGTCACCTTCAAGAGGCTTGTGCCCTGGAACAGCAGCAGCCCCTTGATGCCTCCGGTGCAGGGCAAACTGCACAGCAGCTCTCCGTAACGGGAGGGGACCCACCTTGCACCCGGCCGCCTGTTCTGCTGCTGAAGAGCCCGGCAGGTCTCCTCAGTTCTCTGTCCAAGCTTTTATGAGCCAGACTCATTAATCACCTCTCCCTTACCAAGAGAGACCTCGCTACGCACTCCCTGCTTGCCAGCTCTGGATAGAAAAGAGCTGGAAGCGGTTCCCAGGCTTTTGACCTGAGGTTCCTTGGAGCTTTAGGTTTTGCAGCCCTCGGTGCAGGATGGTTATGTCCTGCCTGACCTGCGAAGCCCTGGTTAAGAGGTGGAGCTCCATGAGGTCTTTCCCGTGGCTCGGGCTGCACAGGTTGGCATGAGCTGCAAGCTCAGCCTCACGGAAAGCCAGCCGGCCATGCAGCGGGCAGCGATGCCAAGCCCAGCCACACAGCTAAACGGCTGAATAACTCTGCCCTGATGCAGGGGTAGCCAACATCATTCATTTTATGGCTAGAAGCAGCCAGGAGAAACCATCTTCTAGGACTAGGAAATGCACGCAACACCACTGAAGCTGTTGGAGGGTTCCACCAGTGCCCCATGGGCAGCATGGTGCAACACAGGGATAGCCTCAGCATCCTCGCACTTAAAGGGCTGTGATCTGGGGAACCTGCACAGCTCATAACCTTCACCCCATATCTACATCTGTACACAAGCTGGAAACTCTGGTTCGGATCTGTAGCCTTGTGCCTTCTTCATTGGGCTTCCTCCTCCACCTGGGCCTGTCAGAGGAGGACTGGGGTGGGAGGAGTATCGTTAGCAAGGCAGGCACCTGGCAGGCATCGTGTCACTTGGGGAGATGTGGGGCTCAAGGGGAGAAGATTATAAAGGGCACAAGTGGAACAATCACTGCAAGTGATATAAGGTGGTTGACAGATGATTCATTAGCAAAGTGCTTGTGGAGACCAGAGGAGCTTGGTGTTCCCAACAAGGGTGGATTTCTAGAGGCTTTCTACAGACAGGTAAGGTAGGCAAAGGAGCTCAGAGGGGTGGGGTTTTTGAGTACCTGGGAGGATTTTTGGTTTTATATTTAAATGAAATGATGGTGGTATCAAAGACTGTGTATGTATATATGCTTATTTGCTCCTGGCACCTGTCTCTTCAGTGTCTGGTAATGCTCTGGGTGGGAAAATCCAGCTTTGATAGTGGCAATGGGTGAGCTGGCTATGACTTCCACCTTTAGTGGGGTGGGATGTGAGGAAGGGATGGGAGACCTGTATCTGGTCTTTCCACTTGAATCCACCAAGGAGGGCATCAGCACTTTCTTCAAAGCTCCTGAAGGTTAAAATACCTGGAGATGGAGTAATAGCAACTTGGAGAGTGGGCGCAGGGTGTGTTGGACCCGTGATGTTACATGGCTGTGGGGCTGCGCTTTGTTCTTGAGGGCTTATAGCAAGCAGAGCAGGGAATTGATACATCTCGAGTGCTGTGTTCTCTATTTGACATCTAATGTGGCTTTTTTGAGCTATCTCGAGTGTGTGTATTCATTCTTGCAAAAGGCTCTTGCCTGTTTGCTTTCACACTAATGAGATGCTCTCACTCATTTTTTTTGTTACGCCAGCTCTAATTTCCAAGTCTTTGGCACGAGCAACCATTTTTCTCTGAAAGGCTGAGATCACATGGCAGGATTATAAATTTACTCCTGAAATGCTCCATTAATAAATAATAAAGTGTTTATAAATATGCAAAATAGATTATTAGTCAATTCTATAAAATCTTGGCTACAGGAGCATAAAAGTGTGCCCTGCAGCTTGTATATCTATTATAAAAAAGGGGAAGAAACGAAAAAGAAATTCGTATTCCCTTTTTAACTTCCAAGCAGCAAACGTTGAATAATTTACTTCCGATAGCGATTGTGTTAAAAGCAAATCATTTGTTTCCTTGAACAGCAGGACGTAACGTGCCGCAAATATGTGATTTTAAAAATATTACATGTACACAAAGGGACAAGAGCAAGTTGTTCGTTTGACTAGTTCATTAAATAGCAGCTCTCCAGCAAAAACCTCGCCCTGGCTGCAGGTATCCGGCGTGGTGCTGTTGTTTTATTTAAGCTTGGCAAGCTTCAGGAATGCTGATACCGCTTACCTAGACCCGACTCCTAACTGCAGGAGCTCAGGTTGGAACTGCGAATGAAGTCACATTGGAGCTTGCTCGGCCCGCGGCCGCGTGGGAGGAGAAGGGAGCGTGCCTGGGTGACGTGGGGCCACGCACGGACCGTGGCGAGTGTCACCTCTCTGTGTTCTCATGCACGGTGTAGCACAGCCTCCCCATACCCAGGCGGTGGGTTTCGGGGCAGGGTTAGAGCCTGGAATGTCAAACGCTTGACCTGTGCTTGGGGGGTGGATGTTCCTTGCTGCTGTACGGGCTGGGCACGTGGATTTCATTAGCTGGTGGGTTTGGGTCATTGAGTCAGCCTCGGGGATTAGTGGGTGCTGAGGGGCTCAGGAGCGCTCTGGCCAGCGTCTGCTTTTCTAGCAAGCCCCATCCTTGTCGGCAGGCTGTCGCAACAATATTTGTCTCGCTGCTCCAGAAGAAACAGCCCTTATTCCTCCTTTGCTATAGCTTTATCCGCAAGGGCACTGCTAATCTGTAACGGCAGGCAACCCGCAGCAGCTGGGGCTGGGAGGAAGGTAACTGGGAAGCTGGTGCAGAAATATCAGGGGAAGCAGGGTGGCATTCATTTCTGAGCTCTGATAGCATTGCTTCACCATCAACACGAGGAATTGGTCTGACACAACGAAGCAGCTTATCAGATCAAGGAAAGGAAACAGGAGAAATTGCTTAAATAGGCTGTTTTGTCTGTTTACCTGAGAATCATCTTAATGCCACCAGGGGCTGTACCGTGGGAGCCCTTACACCAGGAGAGGGACAGGACTGGGGGATTTCAGACGGTGTCCAAAAGGCGCTGCTGAGACAGCTCTGCTGGCAGCCAGGCAGAAATGAAGCGGGGAAATGTCAAACGTTCTTGACCTGAGCTTAAACCTTTATGAATTGGAGGCAGGAGAGGAGAAAAGTGTCTGTAAAGAAGAGCTCCTCCTCAGCTAAATATGTTTGTACTGGGGCAGAGGCTGGCTGGAAACTCAAGGAGGGAGGTGAGGGAACAGTTGGGGCAGGGAGGCAAAGGTTTTAAAGTGACGCTCTGAGGAGCTGATGATGACTGGAAGCATTTGATTTACTTTTGCGCAGCAGCGCAGTAATTATTCTGGGCTGGCAACAGAGCTGATGAGGACCAGCCACATCAGCCCAGGCCCATTCGTATCTCCTGTAACAGACTCAGGGCAGCAAAAAACCACTTCTTACCTGGCAAGAAACGCACCCCTGAAACTCCCAGCTGAGGATTTACTGTGAGCAGGGCCAGCAAGTCTGGAGGAGAGAGTTTGGCTTTGGTGAGCCTGCAGCCAGTCACTCTCCCGCCTGTGTGTAGGTGGGAACGCTGCTGGTTATTTCACTGGCTCTTCGACTTGCTGGAGGAGTCCCCCAAGATGCTCTGTGCTGCCTAACACAGGTCAGAGAAGATGGCCAAACTGGCTCATTTGGATTTTAGAATTGGTAAAGGTCCTGAGCAGGTATCTGCTGCCAGGCCACAATAACAACATGTACATTGGATTAAAATATCTAGAAGGAGCCAGTGTAAGAAGCCCAGAGGTGTCAGGAAGAGCTTTAAGTAGATGGTCTGTGTTACCCTTTGTATAAAAGCCTTACAACGAATTGACCTGGCTGAAATGGTGCAGCAGGTTGTCTAATCTTTACTCCTCATCCTTCAAACCCACAGCCCCCCCACCTGCACACTACAAAGCTGAAACCCTGGCCAGAAAGACCTAGTCCTTGCTTCACGAGCAGATCAGTGGGTTCCCCCCATCACTGAGAGGGAGTGAACAGGCAGCAGGAGGCAACAACTAAGAGTGTATCGTCAGGCCAGGGCTGGCAGCCTTTGAAGGTGGGCATTTGAGATTGTAATCTCTTCCAAAATAGAGATTGAATGTGCTGGTTGAAGCTTTGAAGCAGCTGTTCAAGCCCCTCAGGACCTGCCTTCCTCTGCCTCATCCACTTGCAGCCTGAGCAGGTCCTCCCTTGGAGCTGGGAGGAGTCCTGCCCCCCTGACACAAAGGAAGCAGTTCAACAGGATGACTTATGAGAAACCAGCAGGAGGGGAGTGAAGAGCCTAGAACCCAGCTTTATGCCATCAAGAACTGAGTCTGGATTTTTAGGGCCCTTTTGATGCTTAGCTTTAAAAGCAACAGCTGCCCCTTCCATACTGGTTTCTTGAACCTGGAGTTGTTTCCCATGAGATAGAAATGCTGGTCTGAATTGTGTTCAGCTCATTTAATGTGCCATGACTAGACGGTCAGTAGAGCAGCAAGCCCCCCGGAGGTTAGGTGGCTGAGCTCAGAGAAGTCTGTTAGAAACCAGAGCTAGAAGAGTTTCTGGTCTCCTAGAAACTGGAAATTGCCACCTGATAGGGAGATGAATGATCTTCAATGATGGTTTCATGCAGCCTAGTTACAGACTACTTGGTCTTAAGCAATTAGAGCTATTCCTGTTTCATACTCTCAACAGAGCTCATTGTCAGGCATAACTTCAATCATCTTGGTGTTAAGCAGCCTCTGTGATAGCACTTGCCAAACATCGCTGACAATTTTGCAGTTATCAATATCAAGGCATCCAAAGATCACCGACACTGGGACACAAGAAAGGCACCCCCTCCCTTTTCCAGGGTTATAAATGTTTATTTGACAGCTCCGTTCAGTTAACGTCATACTTGCACAAAGACTTGCTAATAAGAGGAGCAGCTTGCATGAAGGTGGCAACAGCCGTGTACAGGAGAGAAGGGAAGTTGTGTTATACTCTGGCCCGTGCAGAACCCTTCTAGATACTGCAGAAATAACCCTTTAATAGGATTCACTTTAAAAAGATATATATATATATATGAAGACTTATCTGAGAAAGATCTTTGCTGTGCAAGAACTTGGTTGTAGCTTCAGGCTTCCCCCATTCAGAAAGGGCTAAACTGAGCCTTGGCCTTTCTGCCCAGAGCCCCAGCTGCAATCATCTTCAAGCTCCAGCTTTTCAGCTCTTACTCAGCTAATAATTTACACCAGATTTTGGGTCACTTGCTCATCTTCCACTTGAGATCTCATCAGAAAGCTAAGTACACCCACAGATTGCAGCTGCTGCCTTGCCTTTACATGGCACCTTCATTTCTGGAGCTTATTTAGCCACAGCTCAGTGTTAGGCTGGGGCTCACCTCGATGGGTCTTGAACTTCCTACACAAACCAGCTTTGCTGTGCAACAAGCCTGACAGCGTTTTGTTCGGTATTTTGAATTAGATTGAGCTTTATTTTACTGGCAGGACACAATTTAAAAGGCACTGGCTGGACAGCAGCTGCCTTCTGTCTGCAGCACTGAATTACTCTCCGGCTGTTATTGAAGAGACGAAGGCATCAGGGCAGGAGCAATCATGTGGTATGTGGGAGAGGAGACATTCATGCACAGGACAAAGGATCAGTCTGTCCGGTGGCTGCTCCGGGGTCTGCGAGTGTTTGCGCTCCATGTAAAAATAGCACAAGAGGGAAAGCCTTTGGAGTACTGCTGAAACACAAATGAGCCTCGGATTGCCCTGATCCTTATCTCTAGCACTTCAGCATCTTGCCATGCCCTGAAAGCCACAAAGCAAAACTGCTTCAGACAGGGAACGTGGTCAAGCAGGACTGAACTGGAAGGAAGGTTGCGTAACGGCCGTGGTGTGGCCTGGCTGCCCCTGCGGGGGTTGTGGCTTGGTTTGCTCAACTGGGCTTGGAGCCTGAGATGACGTGTCTGCAGTTTGTGGGCTCCAGGGTCCTGAATGTGGTTGTAGCCGAAGGTGCTGAGATAGCTTCCCTGTTGCAGTGACTTGCCTTTTGAACCCAGGCATAAGCCTAGCTTCTTGATGGGGACAGTGTGGTTAAACATATTCCTCTCCCATGCTGCTAACCCCATTTCTCTGCTTGTCAGTCTCTGGTTCAAGATCACAGGACAAAAAGATTTGTGCTCAGGACTCACAGCGCTCTAACGAGGGATCACGCAAGGTGCTCAGACTCAAACTTCAACGAGCAACAGCCCCTTTCCCATTCCCTCCCTAAACATAACACACAACACAAGGGGAATTTCAAGAACATGTTTAATGATGGCAGTCTCTGCTGAAACATCAGAAGTCCATTCAAATGAGTCTTACCCATTTTTTTTCTTAAAAAGAAGCTTTGGTCACAATGAAAAGTTCTCTTTGACATGTTTAAACAAAGTTCAAGCAACGGCACAAAACAAAACGCGTGGTCCCGATAACTCCTCACACACAAACTGCAGCAGCAGAAATTCACCTAACAGAAGGAAAACCCCTCAGTGAAAACCCGCCACCCTGCAGAGATTAAACCATGTACAGTGAATCAGAGGGAACAGTCTGAACAAAATGTTCAAATGTTTTAGTGCTTGTAGACTTCTACAAGTCAGTTTGAGCTTAGGGCAAGCATTAGGATAGCACAGGTTGGTGTGCTAAATGTGTGTTTGCGGTCATCTTCACATCTTCCACGTGGAAGATGCATGGAAAAAAAACCCAAATACAGATCTATCTGTGCACTTCCAAGTTAATTCTGCAGGCAAGCACGGCACACCAACTTAGAGCATCTCAGATGTAATCTCTGGTGACAAGGCTGTGGTTGGACTAAAGAAGCTGCAGTTCTGTGCAGGGTTTTTTCCTCCACAGCACAGCGTGCACAAATAGGAAAGCCTCTAATTTGCTTGCTCTGTTTGACTCTGCTACTAGTTGGTGGATTTTGTAAGCAGTGAGTGAGCTACAGGCAGACATCTGTAGTAATGTTTCTCT
The DNA here is from genome assembly GCA_013399095.1 of Psophia crepitans. Taxonomy (NCBI): domain Eukaryota; kingdom Metazoa; phylum Chordata; class Aves; order Gruiformes; family Psophiidae; genus Psophia; species Psophia crepitans. The sequence continues at coordinate 756,818 of VWZZ01008421.1, read as the reverse complement.
TTTCATTTTCTGTAACAAAAAAATACGCCTTTAAAAATGTTCTTGAACAAAGCAAGTTTGACTATGCAACACAAAATAGCAGCAGATACTAGGACACGTTGCAGTCACAATGAGATTAAATCTGCAGTGTAAGATACACAGGACATTAAGGTAAAACATTCACGTAGTGGTTAATGGCTATTTCTTTTCCAATAAACTCCTAGAACTACCTGAACCAAACAGTCCAAATTATTAAAACTATGCTTTAAATGAATTCCTACCATTAAAAAAATATTCATATATATACTATTAGATGAGTCACATCAAGTGCTCTTAAAATCTTAACTAAATATAGCTATAGAATATTTAACCAGACACTTTAAATCACATACAGCAACTTTTGGAGAGGTAAACATTGCCTCACATTTGCAACAGCAACTGAGTATCAAACAAAGCATTCAGATTATTTTCATGACCATGAGCAACAGGTGAGGTTGGTCTTTTATTTCCACCATGCAGCTGCTGCTTCCCTATAAATACTACTTAGTTTATGGCACATGGTTTGGGACCTCCTCAAGGAGCCAGAGCATCCCAGCAGCAGTTGGCCACCTCCATCTTCAATGTCTTAAATACCTGGTCCCTGTCCACCACTGAGATTCAGGCACATCATGGAAACGGTGGGATCTTTTAGGAGAATTGTCCTCTACCCACCTTTTCCTCTCATCTCCTACATAACTTTGTCTTGCCTTTCTGTTGTGCACAGAGAAGGTTTCATTCCCTCTCCACCACTCCTCCAGCAAGACTGATGTTCAGCTTAATGAGTCTGGCAGAAGAGTGGACAGGAACGTGTTGCCATGGTGTCTGCTCAGACAGGGCAGCCACCTTGCTCCACTGCCGCCTCCTGCAAATGCAAACAGAAGCTTTTAACCTCCCTCTCTCCTCGCAGCATCGCTGCTTCTCTGACTTCAAAAGGGCTTAATCTGCCTAAGAAGTTCAATTCCTGGTCTTCAAAGTACTTTAGTCCTGAAGAGACACAATACTATTCCCTTCAGGATCATCCAGCCTAAGCCTGAAACCCGTTTTACCTAGGTGGGGACAGAGCTCCACATCTTATCTCAACACACAGCATCACTCATCTTATTGCTCCCTGTGATTCCCACCAGCCCGGACACAACTTGCGTGGCCCCATCATCACCTCGCAGCTGACACGTTAAATATTGCTTCGTAACGGTAGCACAGAATGACTCAAATTCATTCCATGAATGAAAATAACACAGCATTTTTATATTGCCTTGATGACTAATATTAACACAACAGTCTGCTGTGGGATTTTTGCATCCAGGCTGAGGGGGCTGTTTGCAAAGCCTTTGCTGAGTCAGGGCTAGGGAAAGCAAACTGTGTTATGGGAGCTGCTTTGATGAAAGTGCAAGGCTGCTGGAAAGGGAAAAAAACAACAAACCAACCCTTCACCTCCTTTTACTGGCTGCAGGGCCCAAGGGAACTGCACAGAACTGGCATAGGTCACGATATCATGACACAGCAGTTCAGTGTTCTCAGCAAACCTCAAATCCCAATCAGCCTTAAAAAAACAAAAAAAAACACAACAAACCAAGAACCAAACCTAAAACTGGCAGCTTGCTGCAAGGATGGTGCTTTGCCAGATACTCTGCAGTCTCCTTGAGGGGTTGTAACTGCAGGAGGCTAGTAGTAGAAGGTCAAGCAAACAGTGGGACAATCTTAAAACAATTGGAAAATATGCATTCCCCAAGAAAAGCAAGGTTCCAGCCAGCTTAAGAACCCAAAATAAAAGGTCTTAAAGGGTGCAGTAAGAGAATAAACATGTCATAGAAGTCTGAACTGCATCTGTGGTTACTTAAAGGAAAACCACAAAGTAAAGAAACTAAACCAGTTGGGTTTGCCCTTTCTAACGACGGCCTGGAAAGCGTACGTGCTTGCGGTCTCCTAAACCCAATCCATTCAGACGCAGCAATCTAATTCTCATAGTGTCATCCCGCAGCTCTGACCTCTGCAGCACAAAGCACAGCAGGGAGTGATGGCTAAAAATGCACCCTTGAGTTAAATGGGATTTGTCAAGTGGGTGGTAGGAGAAAACTTCCAGTTTGATACAGATTAAGATCACTTACATGAAGCTTCCATGACAAATAAGAGGTGTTCTTTCTGCAATCTAATCATTCCACATGAGGACTTACTTTGCTTAGAAAAAAGGTAATATAGGTGAATTGTAGACAAGTTACAGTAAGCACAGGACAGTACAAAACACTGCTTTTACTCCCTGTGGAAGGGCAGAAAATTACAAAAATATATCATCTTTAATCCAAGACTGTTGTAGTTTAGGGCATGCCTGATTCTTCCTAGTTCCCTGTGGTCTCATGTATTGAAGTTGGTCTGATCAGAGCTCCTTGGGACAATGAGAATGTCATCATGAAAGCTTAGTGCAATTGTTTTTTTAAAAAAAAAAAAGTCAGTAGCAAGTCAAGAAAATTTTCGACGCGTCAGCCTCTCACCCCCTGCCCCCAAAGATCCTACACTAAACATACAGTGTGGCATTTCAGCATGGCTTACGTTTTTACTGCCTAAAGTCATAGGCCTTACCTCTGCAAGGCCCAAAAAATACACTTCTTGATTATTTTTTTTATTAGACATGATCTGTCTAATAATGACCAAAGTTTAACAGTGACTGAAGTATTCAATTAGGATTTTAGAAAATAAGAAGTCCTCAGGGGAGCTTGGGTCAATCTTCCTTGTCTTATTCCTTTTGCAAAACTTATTTAGACCATAGTGAGCTGCAAGTCAGTACACAGGGCTGCATCTTGTCATGCTCCAGCGACACCGCAGCCCCTCCTAAAGCAAGAGAGGGCCGAGTTTGCAAAGAGGAACTCTGGTCATTCCAACACAGCAGTCTGGAAACCAGGGAACCGAATGGTGATGTTTTGGTCAGAAGATCCACAGCCTACTGTACAGACAGCACCTCGAGGAGGTGAGGCTTGGTTTGGTCGTAACGCTGCAGAGATGAGAGCCTCCCCTTTCACAGTTACGGCTTCAGCAGGTCCCTCGACAGCAGAATGACATCTTGCAGGGCACCAATGCTCCAGGGAGCTGTTTTACCTGGAAAGCAGGAAGAATTAGTCCAGCTGTAGATTTGCAATTAAACGGCTCACAGGCAGAGATGAGAACCCATGTGCAAAGTTGACAAAAAAACCAAAAAGCCACAAAGGAAAAGGCAGCATTATTCACTGTGACTGCCATCAATTCCCTCCAGTAGGCGATTTCTATGGTGACACTGATGTGACATTAACACCGAGCCAGGAGAAGCCAGACCAAGCGAAGAAAAAAGCCGAGTTACATCAGACAAAACCCAGATGCTGAAAGATCCTGTGACCAGCCCGTGTGCAGACGGGCTGTTACTTCACTGGATGTCAGCAGCATCTTGGACCTCACAGCTTTTTTCACACCAGCACAGCCCCTTACTAACCAACACATGTGGACTATCCTCCCTGCTACAGATTCTCCACCTGCTTCAGAGTTCAAATAAAAAAGTCTTAATAGGAACTTGTTACACTCCATGAAGGAGGTGCGAGCCCTCCCACAGGACTGCACCACCAGCATATAATCAACGGAACAAGCCAGCAGAATGTTACAGCCAAGTGAGGAAAGAATCTGGCCTTCACAGACCAAACAATAAAATGCTTTTTGACCATCTCTTTCCTCCCAGGCTGTGCACCCATGGGAAATCCTTAACAGCAGCACCAAAGCTTTGGCAATTTGTTGTATTTATCGTAAGCAGCTGACTCTGTTAGTGATTTGCACTCCTCTCAGATGAGGATAAATGATACCCCTCCATTTATACACAACTTCTCACTGCTGCCTGCTGGAAAAAAAAAAAAAATTAAGCTGCTACAAACCCCAGCGCAATTCACCAAGCTTCATCCAGAACGGCCCGCGGCTTTTGCTGGCAAAAAAATCCATTAGAGCTGCTCCCCTGAGAGTCAACACCTTGCTGTAACAAGCAGACAATACCATGCTCCGTTCAGGGCTGCACACACAGTCAGGATCTGGAAAGGACGTATTCAAAGAGAAGACACTGACAGTGTAACTCTCATTTTAGAGACTCCCAAAAGACTCGAGCACATCAGAGGCTGAGCCCTGCAACTGTGATGAAGATGTTTCCACACAGTTCAATGCTATCGGCGCCTGAAAAAGGGATGAATCCAGAATCCAGCCTTTACATATGGCACATCTTTCCTCTGAAACATCCTGCAAGCTCTCAAAAGCCCTTTAGTCCCACGGTGGTTGAATAATATTACTCTCCTCTTCCCTCTGCCTGCCACTACTCCTTACACATAAATCTTTCTGCCTTCAAAAGCACTTTGGAAGATGCATTCCTAAAATGCTTCTGCGTTTTGCTGGCGCTGCCGCTGTTAGAGGGAAAAATGACAATCTGTGCGGAAAAAAAATGAGGAATTTCACTTAGTCAACAGGAAGGATGGAGGCTTCAATCCATCCCAAGAAAAACTTTCTTTCAGTACTTATTTAGGAACCTGACATCAGGGTTAGAACAATTCCAGCTCTGGCATTTAAATTCCAAGTTCTTCCCCAGCTCTGAGCTCTCACATGGCACACATCACCCCAGACTGGAAACGCTCTGCAGGGACGGTTGTGAAATTCCCTCAGCCGGGCTCAGGAAGCATAGCAAGAGCAGGACGCGCTGCCTCCAACAGCTGCAAGTCAGCAGGGAGAGGGGACGCTGCTGCTATCCCAGATTACTGAAGTGCTTTCAAAGCCTTTCATGTGCAAGATGCCACAGAATTTATTCAGCACTTGTTTTCAGTTTTCTATTGAAGCTGACAAGAAATCCCCCAATGAGCTACGCTAGAGTTAATAAGCTTAATAAGCTAACAATTTTATTTACCTTTTCAGAAACGGGTTCTTTTTGCGGCTCTTTTAATCTCTTTTCTCTTATTACACTAAACAAGCAGAGTGCTCTGTGATGGGGGATGGATGCTAACGCCAGTTTGTCAGGGACATTTGCCTGTAACCTACTTTACTTCTCTCCTCAAGTGCCAACTGCCTGATGAAGCAACAGCTTAGCCCCATCGACAAGACGATCATGAAAGCTGTGCAATGTTCTCTTGACCTCTTGAAAGAAAGTGCTAAAGTAGCAAAGAAGAGAGGGAAATCTTAAAATCAAGATCTATTGGTGGGGTGAGAAAGAGCACAGTTGGAGGATGGGATTTAGCTTTCCACTAACTCATTTTCCAAGATGTGCAGCAACTGTAATCCCATCATAAACCATGAAAAAATACCTGACATCTGGAAAATGATTACCAATACAGTTCATATGGTCCAGAAATCAATTGGACAGGGATACTTTTCAGCCTTCAGCAGCACAGATCAAACTGATGATGAAGAAACAAACACCTCTTCCATGTCCAGTTTGTTTTCTTTCTGTAGCTCCATAATAATTTCAGAACAATTCCTGAGCTTTTTTATCCAAATACCTCTTTCAGTACCAGGGCAAATACACACAGAAAACAATCCTCCAGATTAAAAAAATAGTTTCCATGAAGCATTTCAAGGAGGTGTTAATGTCTAAGTGATCTGGCATCTTTGCTCTGTGACAGTCTTTGATTTACACTTTCTTGTCACATAGAAATTGTGCTTGCAGGGTTAGAGAACGCATCGACAGACCTGCTTCCCTGCTACTGAAATGAGATCGCAAAGGGGTATCTAATCCGGCGCACGCACGCTTCTGCGTTTGTCACAGGCAGGCAGTGGGTGGCTTTTGCTTCCACAGAAAGGACTGGGTTACGATTTTGAAGTGGTCTCATTAGCCTGCTTTACGGGAAGAAGGTGGTTATTTCTCATTGTTCCACAGCCCAAGGGAAATGGGGGGTGGGACCTACTGGGAGCCCAAAACCTTAAAGCCTCATGAAAAAAAACCAAAAAAAATTAAAAAAAAGTAACAACCTTCAACCAATAGCCCAATTTACTCTGTCTGCTGTTATTTGGTGCCTTATGTAAGACTGGAAACAAATACACACAAGGACAAAGCATTAAAGGAAAGAAAATTAACTGCATGAGAACAATTGGAGAGGTATATGTCCCTTCTCCCCTGTTGCTGCTAGACACCAACTGCCTTTTAATTAGAGTGCTGTTTGCATTACATGGGGGAGACAGCACAGAATCTCAATTACTCCCCCAAACATAGACGCAAGTACATTCAGTGACGGGAGGGACCTGAAACAAACCATCCCAGAGCCTACCCATATCATTCGCAGAAAAGACTTATGCTATGAACCCAAAACCAGAGACTCTGTTTATGACCTGCATATCAACCAGAGTAGGTTAATGTTGGGATAATGTACTTTGTATTATGCATAGAATAATGCTTATAGTCCACCACAGCCAACACATCCCTGCGGTGTTGCTCTTTGGAAAACCAGTTTCCTTTCCACTCCAGACCTGTGTTTCCTCAGAAGTATTTTAAAAATACTTTTGGTGTCTTTCTCGTGGAAAGCACTGAGCAAACACCATTGCGAATCACGACCTTATGGAGAATGGACCATTTCCCCCATAGTTTCACAGGCTTTAAATCAAAAATGAACAGGACAAAAGATTCCCAGCTCATTTCATGTGATATTCAGGAGCCAGGGAGACTTTGAAAACTCTAGGTTTAAACAGCTGTGGGAAGTTGGTTTCTGATGCAGATACGGCAGCACGTTATGTTACAACACCGAACGATGGGAAGCCAGCCCACAGGCATATCTTTCAGTACCGGCGTGTCGCAGAGAAATAAAGGATTAAGGAAATCAGAATAATGACTCTTGTCAGCCATGGCACTGCCCCAGCGGAGCTGGCCACGGCACAGGGCTGCAGGAGGTTTAGCCTCTCTGAACGCAATCCCAGTCATGGTACAGTCACCAAAGCAGCACCTGGTCAAAATCTCCTCGCCAAGACTTGGTAGCACAGATGGGCCAGAAGTCTGTCATGCCATAAGCCAAGTAAGTACCACTGCAAGGAGGCTGCTTGAATACACCCAAACAGCCGTCACAACTGATACCGACTGCTGCCAAGGATGCACCTTCATCTGAATTATAAAACAAACAGATAAAAGAGTCTGGAATATTCCAACCCGTGGGTACTTGTAGGGAGATGCCTGTCACTCCTCTCTCCCCATCACAACTGCTTCCAGGTTGCTGCAACTCACGATGCGTTGCTTTAGGTGGCTAACAAGCTGAAACAGCAGTATCACCCCATTCCTTATGCATCAGCCCTAGCAACACCTCTGCAAGTTCACCTGATGCCTCTGTGAATCTTTTCTAAATTTTTATGTTGAGATAATGGAGAGGGGAAGTAGTTTTCCTGATGCAGCAATTAACAAAGGCTGTTTTAAAACTGCAGGCACTTGCTGAATATCCAAAACAAACCTATGGCTCCAGCTGTGTAGTTACCTGCATGTATTTATAACTCGCATCAACCACAGAAAGGCATAAGGTTACCTCTCCTTACTCTGTATTCCTGGAATCTGCACCCAGCTACAAAACACAAGGGAAGCGTTAGGTGGAAAAAGGCAACTATTTCCTCAATGTCAANTTTGGGGGGGGGGGCGGGGAGGATCCCCAACAAGACCTGGTAGAAGTTATTTCACTGACTTACTGCAGGCATGTCCGAGATGCCCTTTTTGCAGCTCTAGCCCTCTCGTCTCTATGAAGAGCCTCCTGACTGGTTTAATGGGGACGTCAGTGATCAAACTCAGCAACTTGGATTTGCAAAGAAGGGTCTTTACTGGTGACAGGAGTAGGAACTGTTTGGGGGCGCAGTCTTTGAGCTGCACAAAGGAACCAGAGAGCTTGATACCTTTCACAGCAAATGTATCCTCAAAGCAATTCTCTCAAAATCAGTTCTGCTAAGGGGTTGTCTGTAAGGTGATCTCTTCCCCTAAACTGAGGCAGTTCTGTTTGAGCTAAAAAAAATGTACGTCTGAAACTGCAAAGACTTCAGAAAACGTGGAATTTAATAGCTGTTGCACTGTGGCAGAAAAGAGGAATTCCCACAGCTGAAGAGAGGACGGGTTGGCTAAGAACCAAAAACCCCTACGGTCTCCGAATAGAGCACCCCACAAGGTGAAGAGCCATTTGTACTGCTGAGGAACCCACAAAGACCAAGTAACTTTTGTGAAAGCATCAGCTCAGTGCGTGCTCCAGGGAAGCGACGTCAAATAGCAGGACCACAGTTCTCATGAGTCAGATGGTTTCCAGCAAACTCTCTTCTTTGTTCATCTAGTATTTTACTATTAGATATCTCATCCCGAGGCACTGCCATGACTAAGAATCTTCTCTTCTCGAATCTTTGGAAAACCCCTCTGATCTCACTACCAAAAGTTCACAGAGAAAGTGCTCAGTTAAGAGGGAAAGGGGCAGGAGACACGGGCTGTTAAAGCAGGCCATGGCGAGACAGAGCTCTGCACTCTGGTGCAAAGTGAAAACTGCACAAGCTGAAATGGTTAGTGCAAACACAGGGCAGCTACAGAGAACGGCAACAGTCAGGCAGGGACTGATAGGAGACACTTAATTCAAGAACTAATTATTTATACATGAAGGCACAACGCACACCCTTCATTGTTTCATGGCTTCCAACTATTGCCTGACTAAATTTTAGAGAGAAATAATGCAGTTATTTTGAAAGTGACCAGCAGAGCGTGCAGCGATATGTGCTTAAGATGCCGGCACACGTGTGCTTAGAGCAAATGTGTTGTTTCCCCCTTTCCAAAGTTAGGATATGGGCAACATGAGTAAAGTCTGTAAAATCTCCAGTTAGGCATTGTTAAGATCTGTGGGTTTATAATTAGGAGAGCTTATTTCAGCCAAAGTGAGACAGATTTTAGAATAGGCCTTATTTGGATGAGAATGCAACTCGAATGCTATGGATGGCTTGATGCAAATAAAAATAAGAGATGCAGATACTCTGATGCCATAAATCAATGTGCAGCATCTTTATGTGCTCAGCGGTTGCTATAAATCTCAGGCCCAGAATAGGCACCAAAAGTTTTGGGTTGTCACAACACTTCTATCTCAGAAAGGCAAATACAGTTAAGGAAAGTTTGTTGCTATGGGCTAAGCATTAACAACATCTGCAAGGGACCACAGTCCTCCCTTTGCCACACAACAACGTGAGAGCACTCTGGTACAAACCCAGAGGTCGGTGGAGATTCGCCATCGTTTCCCTCCCAAGCTGAAGGCAACAGCAGCGCCTGGGAAAGCAGCCCTTGATCCACAGCCCTCCATCCAGTGTGTGTGTAGGCAAGGAGAGCGCACAGGAACGACTGCCAACAGCTGCCCGAGAGGGGAAGTTCAGCCTGTTAAACCTTGTTAGCTATCTGGGGCACGCGTATCCCGTTGTGCTGCTCTGCGGAGGAAGGAGGAGGGCAGACAGCCTAGGGGTAGCAATGTAGTTATTACCAGAGCAGGAGAGTAAAGAGCAATGTGTGCTGAGAAGCCAGGCAGAGGGACTGTAAAGGAGAGTGATAACGCTTGGGCAAAGCGAAAGGAGACTGGGACTGCCTCATCTCTGCCCAGCTGGCCCAGCAGAGGGAAAAAGAGCTGCCTTCACTAATAAGAGCTCAGTGAGCAAGCTTAACCAGACGGGCTCGCAGCAGTACCTGTATTTCACATCAAACACTGTTGAGTCTTCGTCCTCGTCATCTTCTTCATTCAGAGGAGCCATTTCTACCCGCTCGGCTGGAGTGGTGATTATGTCGTACTTCCTGGTCTTCTTAATCCTCTTGCCAGACCTGAAACACAAAGGTGGGGAGGGAAGCATCACCTTTATACGGTACTCCTCGGAGAGGCTGAAGCTGTTCCCATCAACAGTCAATCACTTCTACATTTGATTCAGGCCTCCCCAGACACGAAGGCTGTGGAACCAGCCTGCGTCCCCTCCCTTCTGAAGGCCACTGTTTGTGCCTGCCAGCGTAGCGCAGAGTTTCTCGTCAACTGCAATCCAGACCAACATCAGTCTTCCAGCCACTGACACACCAGAGATCCCCCGGCAGCCAGGGCAGGCACGTGAGCGCAGCAGCCCGCTGCGTCCTCCTGCTGCCACGCTTGGTAAGTGAGACGTGGGCTTAATCAGCTGAAGCAGCCAATGGTTTAGCGAACATGTTTAGATGAGAAAGCCCAGGTTTCTGCTGAGACAAGGGAATGTTCTAGGCAGGATTAGGAGCAAAGGAGTGGTGATGTTCAGGTACAAACAGCCTATTCTCTTTACTTGCTATCAGGCCAAGCTCAGGACTTCCAGAAAGAGCCTTGAGCCTCGTCTGAGAAGTTTCATGCTCAACGCTGTGTAACTACCATGAAAAATAACCACCTATCATTTGAAGCTAACTATACCTACCACCTCTCCTCCTACAGACGCAGCCTTACTTTCCTTTTGGGATAGAGATGCTCAGGAGCCTGTGTGTCCCATTGTTTTGAGACCTATTTTCTAACTCTTGCTATTACTTTCAGTTAACACACACTTGGTGCACGGCTTCTCAACTAATACACTGCCTCTAGCTTGAATTGTGCAGGTCCTTTTTACCTCACCTACTCCTTTCATGCATATTAAGAGGGTCACACTGCTCATGCATGAATCCAGTTCTGTGATTACAGATTAAAGAAGGTGCTGATGCACAGCTAGCCTTTGGGGAGAGAAGTGGATGGGTTTTGGTTAATTAACTGCAGAATTTTCCCCGTCACCTTTTATGAAACAAAACTGGCAACTGCCGAACACGAGAAGGGAGGTGGTGCAGGCACAAGCAAGCAGCCCCTAATTTTTGGTAATCACAACTACTGCCCCAAGCAGACAGCACGTCATGACTACACTCTCACTGTCAAGAAGTCTCGTCCTGACACGTCATGCAAGGTGTGCTGGAATCAACATTGGCATTTTTGCCCCAAGAATGGATGCCTTTTAAAGAGTTGCACAGCAGCCAGAACCAAGGTGTGAGCATTACAGAGAGACCGGGACTCAAGCCCTGTGTTTGCATCTCCTCCGCAATGGTCCCTTCCAGGCTTAAAGTAAAGGAAGGATGTCAGGTGCCTGCTGGATGAGGTGGAAGGCTCCGTGCCTCTGCCTAGCATTGCTTATGGGCAGTAGTCCAAGGCTGAACAAACAGGTCCCAGCCCTTGGGATGGAGCAGTTTGTATTTCCTCCCCGTTCTGAAGACTAAGGTTGTATCAGAAGCAAGAAAGACGTCTCCTGTCGTCTAATCTTTACAGCAATCTGTGCCGCTGTGCCACGTAGAGCACAAGGTGGTTTGTTCTATTACTGCTGTTGTTGAAACAAGCAATTTTATTTCCAATACAGTAGGACTCTTAACCTAAACACTTGAAAATCCTTTTGAAAACACTTCTCTCTATTATTCTGCTCCTCAGCCAAGACCTAGCAGTAAAGTGACGTGTGGGGGTCTCATCTTACAAGTAATGCCTTGCTTTTAAAAGAAAAATTTACTCACGCTTTGAAGTCTAAACATAGACCAAAACTAACCCATGTCTACCTGTCAGAACAAACCAAGCACAGTCTCACCACTTTGCCTTACACATACAGTCTGCAGGGGGGTTCCATACGTCCAGTCATTTAAAGACCCTACCTGTGTATCAGGCCCACGTTATTGAGAGACATCCTCTCTCATTCCCTCCATTAGAAAACATAACTTATTTTATGGAGTTCATCTTCCAACAGTTAATATTGGAGTGTTTGAAGCAATTACTGCAGAATAGGTATTTTTAGAAATGGAGAACTAGAACCCTTTAGCCTCTAGTCATTAATTAGTCTATTGGGCTACACTTTAAAGAGGACCTGGAGCAGAATTCGCTGCACAGTCATCTATTAATCCTCCACAACCCTCACTTAACCACAGTGCTCATTTAGAAAAGGGAGGAAGCTAGTTTTACTGCTGGTTTTTGGCTTAGCTGTTACCGTCTGTTGTTTGCCATTGGCAGGGCAAAAGGGTCCTTCCTTGCCTCTTCTTCCTCAATTACTTCTACCTCAGATTACCTAGCTAATTTGTCATTAATCTGCACTGAACTTTCAGCGGTCCGTTTCTCACACTTGCTCATTTGAATGGCTCCCCTAGGCTTCATAAATACTAGAAGAGTTGCCCGAGCTAACTTTAAAAGAAAGCCTTGGGAGTGTTCCTACATGCATGTAAAATAAGCCTGCCCGTCAGGAAAACATTGCACATTAAAATTCCCAAACCTCAGTAGGATCTTCAGTAACAACAACGCAGAAGGAAAAGCACTTTGTCCAGCGGGTGGGACCAGGCAGCATCTTTTGTTTGCAGACAGACAGCAGAGTCAGCAGAATGGCACAGGGCAGGAACTACAGAACACAAATGTTTCATGAACTTTGGAGACCTCCTGGATAGGATCAGGACCCCTTAGCCCTCACTGGCAAAGAGAGAATCTCCTTTCCAGCCGCGTTCATTTTGTGGGGTGCTTCTTAAAGCCAAGCAGCAGCATGCTGGAAGCTGTGGTCAGAGTATGCCCCTTGCACAAGAAGCTGAAACACTCCAGGAGTGGTTTAGCCAGGGGAGAAGCCATACTGGGTATTTCAGCACAGAAAATTGTCTTCCACTTAAAAAAAATAATTTAAAAAAAAATCACATTGTTTCTGCTGTCTGACTTCAGCCACCCCCTAAATTAGGGACTTCAGGGATTCTACAGGTCTTGCACTGAATCATCATGAGGAGGAAAAAAAAAATTAACCACAGCCAGGAATATTAACCTGTCACTTTAGACCCAGTGCTGCTCCCATCAAAACCAGCTCGCTGGTGTTCACAGAAGGCAGGTGTAGTGAGCACAGCGCTTAATTGAGAGAAGATGGATAATAACTTTTTTGGCCCAGTGTGTGGGCCTGTTTCCAGCTCCTCCTGAGCTGTTCAGCCACAGTGGTGCTCACACACCAGTACCGCCCTTAGGTTCAAATGTCTGTGGCACCGGAGTCAGGTCCATCAGAAATCAGATTCACTCCCTCCACCACGTGGGGAGGGACGACGTACAGAACCGAGCTGCAGCAGAACGCTGACTTTGTGCCTCTGTATTTTGACTGGGGGCTATTTTGATCAAGCACCAGTCACACACAGAACTTCATCCTCCTTTCTGAGGCATCATGTGGTGGAGTAAATGCTCAAGTCAACTCACTAGTTCATTATATTATTTACGCCTCTCAACTATTCTAGTCAACAACCCTGATATTCAAAGATAATGCTTTTCATGACCCAGAGAGAGGTCTCTGCATTTCTAATCCAGCTTTAACGCTTCCTGCCAAGAGACACAGAGAGAGGGGACCATCCCCCAGAAAAAAAAGAAAAACTGAAAAACCCCTATCCTTTCTTAGCAGAGTGCTTATTGGAAGTCTAATTAAGCCAGCTACAACCTTCCTCCTGGAACTGCAGCAATGTTACATCAGGAATGGAATTTGGACCAGTTTGCTTGCTGTTAATGGGCTCCCTAAGCAGTTAAAAAAAAAAATGGAAATAGAAACCTGCAGAATCTCCACACTTATTACCAGCTTATAAGTAAGATCAGCTTATAAATAAGATTGAGCTGTCTGGGTATCTCTCCTCTCCGGACGGTGCTGTATACAATGAAGTTAAACCGCAAAGCTAAGTCCTCACATGGTTTCTGGATATACGTTTTGCTGTAGGAGCCTGAAGGTGCTGGGTTTTCTAACAGCCAAGTCCTTAAGACGGAATACACACAGCCACAAAGAGCAGAAGCATCCTCTTGTTTAACTGAGCTGCTAATAGGAGGGATGGATCAGAGACTGCTACTGGGAATAACTTCGGGAACACCTAAATGGGATATTGTTGTGGTTCAATGAAGCAGCGATGTCTGTAAGTAATTAAAATACAGCCACTCACATCTGGTGGTCAGTCCCAGTGCCACCACGCACTTCCAAACATTATAGTGCAGTCAGACCAGCATCATCGGAGATGTGCTTGAGAACCACCCTTGTTTTATAGGGCAGGACTATAGAAATATTCATGATCTACTCAAACTCTTCAAGGCAGTGAATCCTACAACAAAACCCAGCATTCATCCTCTGTTGTGAGTGTTCACATCAGAGCTGCAAAGAGCCCAAGACAGTATGAGGCAGCAATCCCCTCTCTTCCTTCTGCCAACCTGCGGTCAGGCTCACATCAAGACAACACAGTCTTCCCAAAGACAGGACCTCTGAGGCCCAGGACAAGTGTCCCATTGGTCATTCTCTGTGGCCACAACTCAACTACATGCAGCTTACATGAAGCTTTCAACGTGGGTCATACATAGATGTTTTGGGGTCAGTTGTTTTGTTGGGTTTGGGTTTTTTTCTTCTCCATTTAAGGTCATTTTAATGGTGAGGTTTTCTTTCCTGTTCCTGGCAGAGGTATGAGCTTTGCTGGAGTACTCTAACTGGTTATAATACAATTAATTTTAAATCAGTCAAACTCTCTGGGGTTAAGCCTTGGCTGGCCTGAAGCAATTGCCCAGTTCATAGAACTAAGGGTCTTGTATCCTATGATCATATGCTTGAACCTCTCTCCTCCATCTCAGTAATTTATATCAGTTTTGCAATTACTGGAAAACTAAGTTTAAAGTTGAACAAAATACAACGTAACTAAGCAGTGAGTTACCAAAAAAAAAAAAAAAATGCAGGTAGCCTCTCTCTAAAAATCTATATAAATAGTAGCCACTTCTAGTCTGGGTTCCATTCATTCAAGGACAGGTCAAGACGTGTAGCAAACACTTAAAGCACACAATTTTCTGTAACTAAAGGCTTGGCTTGCTTTCAGCTCGCCCATTTGAGCAGAAGTAACTTAACGAGTTTCCCTAGAGGGCATATGGTCTACCAGCACAGAGAGCCACATCTGAAAAATGAATTTCCTGGGAGCCAATCCCACGAATTGTATTGCAATGGAATGAACTGAGTTGTACCAGGAGGGAGAAATAAAGAATAGGGGGTAGAAACCAAATAAAAAACATAGATCAAAGAGTGAATTTAGCCGCATGAACTGTTCCTAAGCTGTTGCAAGACATTGTGTTTCTTGGTAATGCAACTTACCCAAATATTTGACTGAAAATAACACGAAATTTGGTCTGCTGTGGAAATGGTTTTGGTTTGGGGGCATGCAGTGCCCAGGGGTACAGGAAAGAAAGCAAACAAGCAAGCCCAGAACTGAGCTTGTCAAAAAAAAACCAAAACAAAACCCAAACCAAAACATTATAGCAAATTAGGCCCTGACACATGTAGACAAGTAGCAAAGACATGGCTGGCCTTCCTGGTCCCTAGTAGCCAGAGAGAGAAAGGGAATTCAGACCACTTTGGGTGATACCACATCCTGAATCATAGGACCATCAGATGGATTCAGAGCATAACATTCCCAAAAGGAATGAGGAGGAATCTCTGAGCACTGTTTTTAAAACAAAGCTGGAAACATGGAGAAATATATCTATCCCTACTCACACACAAAAAGAAGGAAAATAGTATATAGATAAAACTATATAAAAATGAGATGTATAAAAGAATAAAATGTATTTAAAAAATCCAACGCCCATGACAAGAATATCTGGCCACTCACTGGTTCATCTCATCTCTACAACCCATATTTAAAAGGATAATTTACTTCTAGCAACCCAGAGCAATTTCACAGTGAAGGTTTAATCAAAGATTGGATTTCAGCAAAATCTCTTTAATAGGAATCCATGACACTTCAGGAAAAAAAAAATCGCAATGTTTTTGACTAAGTATGAACAAAGCTCTTATTCTGATGGAGAAAAGCTTTACATTTATTGAGGGTAAATCCCTTATCTCCTCTGCAACAGAATCTCCTCCAATCTGTGTTGTCGGCTACAAGCGTGACACGGTGCAAACATACCTGTTGGTATTCTTGTCTCATGTGCAGCTGGGATAACTGTTTACAAACAAGTGCTCTGTCAGATAAAGAAACCTACGCAGAAGCCAAGCGCTTGATTCTCCATTTCCCTTGCAGGTTCTAATAAAGATACACGAGACATCTCAGAGAGATTTTTTTTTTTTTTAAACATATCTTTAACGCTGCATTAACTCTGACCAGTGGCGTAACGACAACTTTGGCATGGGAGAATTAATCCATCATTCCCAAGGTGACTTTGACCTGGACCTGGTTTTGCTGATTATGGTGTAGGGAAAGGTCTGTAAGGGCTATCAGTTTGCTTCGTTTGGCTAGAAATGTTCAGCCTTACGCCAGGTCTCCTTGACACAAGGTCTCACTTTATACCCAGAAGAAACTTAGGCAGAAGAAATAAATTCTGCAAGATCAGAGAGAACTAGTAGAAACTTAAGCTTTGCGTTCTGCGCTTAGTTACAGACTTCCTAAATCTATCTTGTATACCTACTATAGTTTTGCTGTGTTTATCCATGACAGCTTTATACAGCTGCAAAGTGGTTATATTGATTAAAAAAAGAAATAAATCTTTTCAATATTTTACTGGGTTCTCCTGAACCATCTCACTTTAACGAGCAAAGTTATTTGCATTATCTTTGCCAGCTGCTGCAACCCATAAGAAGAATTTAAACGTCAATTTCTTTAGAAAATATCAGTTCTTATCATTTCGGTCTTTAACACTTTATACTACTACTGTTGTGAACACTGCCCTTCCTACAAGGAATTAGTTCAGAAACAGGAGAAGCAGAGCATTCAGCCGCAGCCATCGTGTAAATACAAAGGAGCTGTTGGAAGACAGAACAAGGAAGAATTTGCCAACTCCACTTGTTCAACTACTTCTGTCACCTGAGATGTGACGCACACCTCCTCCCTGCCGCCGAGAGCCAGCTGCTCCCCTCTCCGGCCCTTCCTGCTGCCCCTACCTAGAAGTCAGACGGCTCTGAACTACTCAAAGTTTGCAATCTTCCCTAGCAAAGCTGGGCAGAAACAGGCAATAACTTTTTATCTGTACACTGCACAAGACAGGGACAGCCTCTAGTGCACCACGGGGACTCTTGCTACTACCCTGAGATAAATAATAATTAACACTAACAGTGCCAAATGGAGCTTTAATATTTGCTTTCCTTCTGCTCTGGCAACAAGCCGAGAGGAAGGCTGGCTTTCTAAAGGGAGTGAGTTTAATTTCCTCGCAGGCAGGAAGCCTTACAAGAGTTTCAAGGGCTGCCTGGGCTACTCAAGCACACGCCAGCACCAACCCACTTGAGCAGCGTGTAGGGCAGGGAATGAACGGCCCGTTATGCCACGCCAAGCTTCCCTTCTGCGCCGGGAGCCAGGAGCTTGAGTCCATCAGTGACTGAAACATCGGGGAGTTTGGTTACACATCACAATTCCAGTCAAATCAGGGCTGTTGTCTAAACCAACATCTACTTTTGGCTATGCTGGACCTCCTCAAGCCTATCTGCTTAAGCTTCGTTAAAAGGAAAAGTAAAGATTTCTCTATTTTTACCCAGAATGAGTTACTAAGGTGGCAGCTTCTGCATTATCCCATGGGCGCACGGGACACGTGGCTGAGGCTGGACGGGACCTCTCGAGATGGAGCAGGGCCACCCGGAGCCGGCTGTCCAGTTGGGCTTTGAGTATCTGCAGACCCCACAACCTCCGCGGGGTGACCCACACCCTCACCGCAAAAACACCCACAGACCTTCGTACTGGAAGGAGCTTCGCGTGTTTCCGTCGGTGCCCGCTCCAGTCCCAGCCGGGACCTGGGTACCCCACGCCTGAAAACAGCCACTTGAAACCCAACTCCTGCCCTATTTTTCCTGCAGAACTGGAGGAAGACGCTAATTTTTGAGGCTGGCAGCACCCTCGCGACTCCCCAGGAGTTTCGCGGGCCACTTACACACACTGTGCTTGAACTCAGCCTCTAAAAACATTACTAATAGGCGAGGGGCTCGGTATCGCCGGGGCTTCCCGCCTGCCCGGGAGGCAACGGGAGGTCGCGGCGCTGCCAGGG
>VWZZ01008421.1:716743-738373 GCA_013399095.1 Psophia crepitans | reverse complement strand
CTCCTCAGAGCTCCGCCGCGCCCGCTGCCAGCGCCGTTCCCTCGCCCAGAAGGGCTGTTTTTAATTACAGCACTCAACATCTGCCCAGATGCGAACGATCACAGGGTTCAAACTGCGATCAGACATGGGACGGAGCTCCCTGTGCTGCTCGTCCTGCAAGGCCTAGCTGCTGAACTCGGGAGTTCCCAGAGCAGATTTGCTACTAAGGGTTTTTGTGGGGTTTTTTTTTGCCTTTCCACTGCTTACCTAGGCTTTGCTTCTGGGGGGATTTATTTACCGATATTTCACATCTTTAAAATCTTAAGATTCGTGGAAATCACAGCCACAACCATCCCGGGTGAGCTAAGCCAGGCACGGGGAGTAAATGGGGGATCGGGGGGCTGAGCTACGGCACTGCTAAGGCAGAATGTGGCTTTGCTCTCCGTGTTTGTATTAGCACGGGCTAGTTAAGTATAATTGTGCAAAATAATTGTGTGGGGTGAAGGGCGTGCTGCCACTGAAGTGAAACAGAAAAGGGGGAAACACGCTTTATTTCATCGCTTACTTTTATGTAGCTTTCCAGTTTCCAACATGGGCCCCGGTTTATTTCTGTTCAGGAAAAAAAAAAATTAAATAGAATTGAAAACCCCCCGTCCATCTGGGCAGGAGGTCAGATTGGTGATGCGGAGCCTTTCCCAAACATCGGTGTGAGAGCTGCTCGCGTGATTTATTATTTGTAAACAGTGACCCTGATGTTGGCCCTGCCTGTTCTGAGATGTTTGCCAGCTGCTGCTTGGCCTCGGTCAGATTTCACTTGGTGGTACTCTGCTGTTCCTCTTGCCATGCAGGGCTTTTCCCTAGGATGAAGGAAGAGGTGTAAGTGGCTTCCAAAGTGAGAACCACCTCTGGCTGGTCGCAGAGCTCGGGGTCCAAATCCACATCAACCGTTCACCATTGTATAGTGAAATCAGAGCCCCGCAGTGCCGCATTCTGGGCACATACCTAGTCAAAGACACTCTTCACCCTCAAAAACTGATACTCACAGTGGCTGTATGGGAATCCTGGGTGTGAATCCACTCCAGATTCTGCCTTAAGTGCTCAGCTTCTAGACAGGAGTGATGAGTACACGCTAATGATGTCCCACACTGATCCTTACGGCCATTCCTTTTGCGTTCCTTGGGCAAGGAGAGACGAACGTCAGACTCCTACAAAGCTTGCTCAGAGCTGAGTACTGCTGGCTTTGCCGTGGGGTGACAGGATGGGTGCGCAGCACAAAATCCTTCCTGAGCGTGAAAAATAGTCATTGCAGGACCTACAATTTTCCTGCGATCGTCTTTGATCTTATCTCGGCGTTGCTGCTGCGGTGCTCAACTTGCAAAGGGGCACTGCAGGCTTTGTAAGACAAGTCATTTTGCTTCACATCCATTTTTCAATAGAGCCAGACTTATTCCTGAAATAAATACTCTGCAAATTTGCAACAGGATTTGCTGTACTGTATGAGCATATCAGTGTAATTTCCTCTGAAATGCACAGCCTGAAACATCTGTTACTCAGCTAGCATAAACCGAGCAGCGGTACCTGCTGAATCTGGCACTTTTGTTTGACTTTTGTTGCTACTTTGGCTTTTTTTTTTTATATATTTCTGTGGCAGATATTTCAATCTACTAAGATTTAGGCTGAAGGCCAGCAGAGGGAATTAATGTTTATTGTCACTACAGAGTTCCACTGTTTGACAAGGTACAATTGTGCCGGTATATGTGGTGTCAAACATATTCCAGTCTGGAAATTATAAAGCTCAGGATTCTTCTGGCTTGTTTCTGATCCCCCTAGAAGTAGGTTTATGCTGTTGGGATTTTTGGAGCTCAGGTGAGAAGCTGCACAGCAGAAGGAAGAAAAGGAAGGCGTTATCCATGTGCAAAGTGCAATTAATTCCCTTGCTCTGTCCCCTGCCTTCTAAGGATCTTATTTATGCCGTCTTCTGCCTGGGTCTGAACATAACTGGGTTTAACCAGCCTCTCTGCAGTGGTGGTTAATGATTTGGATGTTTTTTATCGCATTCCTTGCATTCAGTTAGTTTCTAATCAGCAATGTGTAGACACATGTGGGGTGGAGACTTGACTGTGTTTGGTAACGGGACCTGTGGAGTGGGGAGGTCCCATAATTCGTACCTCTGTGTACCTCTTGCATGAACCCTGCATGTCTTTTCCACTGGAAGATGTCAGAGGAATGCAGATGTGACCAAACACGGAGTCTTTCAGGAGGCTGGTGCAGAGATTATACATCAACCGTGCTTGGAGCCCCATCTGAAGCTCTCTGAAAGAACAAGGAATCTTCCTTTTGGCTTAGGTGACCCTTCCATCAAACTCTGCATTGCTTTGAGGAGTTTGGCATGTGCCTGGAGGTTGTCTTTGGAGCCTGGAGGACCTAGATTTATTCCATGGTGTCTCCATGCTGCAGCGCAATGGGACATTATATTCCACCACGTTGTGCGGGATGCTGAGGAGCTGCTCGTTTACAATTTAATTTGGTTTTGTTCTTTAATTAGGCCAGATTGGGCTTTGTTCCCATCTGTTCCATAGAAATCTCAAGTGACTGATTCTTAAGAAAATAATATCTAAGCTCTGATCCATTTTTTAATGAGCTATACGAGGTATTTAGTGTAGTCTCTTCCCCTTCAGATGTTAAAAAGGCTGAACTAGTGGAAAATGGTTCAGCTTGCTTGAGAATGAGGCGTAAAGCCCCGGGAGGTAGTGTATCTCCTGAGGACTTCCCAGCATCTTGGCTAACTTAAGATAAACTGATCCAGCTGTCCCTGCTGTCCTAACTTCCTCTGGAACCAGAAGAGGGAATTTTTACCCCAGAAGTGAAAATACTAAACCAACCTCAAGAAATGCCAACTGGAAAGCAATCCCAACACTGTAACGGAGGGGGAAAAGGGCCCCCGTCTCACTGATGGTCACGGAGTAGGACCTTGCAGGTTTCAGCTCTGCAGTGCACTGCAGCCATTCGAAGACTCAGCTTTCAGAATAACATTGTACTTGGTCTTCATATTAACATTCCAACAAGTAAATAGGCTGTTGGAGCAGAGGAAGTGTGGAATCTTTTTTACAGTCCCACCTCTAAAAATGCCATGTAAGTGGGAAGCAAGACACCCGAAATCTCTGTCAAATGGCAATATCCAAAGGAAATATTTGCAGATTGTTGCCATCTAAATAATCTGTAAACGTTGTTCCTGAATTTTAAATTAACTTTGCAATCTTAGCTCCATATTCTCAAGATACTGGGGACTTTTTGAGTAAATGTGTTTGAGATGGAAAGTTATTAACATGAAGGTTTGGAGAACATAATTTGTTTCGTGTGGCTTCAGGGTGTTTTTCTTATTGGGGTTTTTTTTTTTTTAGAGGTTTTTGTGGGTTTATTTTTTTCCTCGTGGATGCTTTACTGATATTTCACATGTCATTTGCCTAATTTGGGAATCATTCTTGGTTCCTGGTCTGGAATGTGGGATTTCGCAACTCTGTTCTTCAATGACATCATGTGGTTTGTTCTGAACAGAGCGGTAATAAATAAGAGCAAGAGGAGTTTACCAGCCCTGCTATAATAAACATTTTATCGGAATAGTCATGTTTTGGGGATCTGAATTGATTTGTGGAGTTTAGATTTTACCCAGTAACTCATGTTTTCTGTGTATATAGGACACAGAATCCCACTTGGATAACGAGGAAGCTACATCTTGGTTTCATCTGCCCCTTAGCAGTGGTTGATGTGAAAGCCTGCGCTCCCGAGAGCTTTGGTAGAAGAACAGGACTTTGAGAACTCAAGAGGAAATTCACAGTCAGTGAAAAATGTAGAAAACATTTGGTTTCCTGCCTGATGAGAGCTTGCTTTTCTTTCCTGGTACAAACACGAATCTCGCGGAGAAGGCTTTGCTGATTGCAGGGGTGGGAGCTGGTGTACGCAGCTTTTCTCCTCGCTGAGCTGCTCTTCCAGTTTACACCTGTTCGGTATCATTTTGAGCTCTCACTGGCTATTGCACCTTCTGTAGAAGTGCCTGGTGCTGGCTAAACAGAACGAGCGAGAACGTTTCTATAAGCAATTGCTTCTGGGAATGGCAGATTCCTGTATTTACAGATGCCTGTCACCAGAGCACCCCATTTGTGGGGAAGGCTCTTCATGCATTGCTTAGTGATGCATGTGAAGCTCGGGCTGCCCTTTCCTTTGTGCTCTCTGATGGCCTCCAGGCAGCACCCAGATGTATTTTTAGCTCTCAGAACAGGGGAGAACTTGCAAGAAATTGTGCAGAGAAGAAATAAGCGAAGGTGTTGAAGCTGGATTTGCGAGAATGAATACGTGTTTCTGTGCAAGAAAAGAAATGTGCACAAAACGAGGCAAACTACCTTCCCAAGGATTTTCTGCAGAAGTAATCACCTTCTGGACAAAGACTGGCGTTCCAGTAAGGAAGGAAAACGGAACGTGTGAGGGATCTGTGCTACGTGAGACATCTATGACATCCCCAAACTAAAAACCCAGGCTACTAGCAGAGATATAAATTCAAGGAGCGACCAGCTCTCGATCAGAGAGCCTTTGAGCTTGGATGTCAGACAAGAGAGCACATGGTAATTGCAAGGATTAATCATTCTTCCAGTGCCAATCGAAAGATAACCTCAACCAGCAGTGCAGTAAAACTGCAATGCCTCATCTATCACGAGTGGTCTGAGGGCTGCTGTGAAGTCCTATTGCTAATTAAAGACCAGTGATCTAGAGCAAGCAGTAGCTTCAGATATACTTGGACAAGTCTGACTCCTTCACACATTCCTAGTTAGCACATTATATTAGCCTGTTATTCCTATAACCCCGTAAAGCGTTTATGGCTTTTTACAGACTCTCAGAAGCCAGTGTTATTGCTGCAAAAGGCTCGCAATTTAAGTTTATGATAAGCAGCAGATTTCTTTCAAACAAAGCTTGGTGCAATCACTAAGCTGGGGTGTGGAGATTATCTTGAACAGGTTCCTCAAATATCGCTAAGATGCACAATGTCGCAGTGTTAGCAGTTAATT
Source organism: Psophia crepitans (assembly GCA_013399095.1). Classification (NCBI taxonomy): domain Eukaryota; kingdom Metazoa; phylum Chordata; class Aves; order Gruiformes; family Psophiidae; genus Psophia; species Psophia crepitans. Next base: position 733,337 of record VWZZ01008421.1, on the reverse strand, counting down.
TGAAAAAAAAAAAATAAAACAGGGAAGGAAGGACACCAGTAAACCACAAATCTTTATTTAGTTTGGATAACAATAATCAAAGAACACAAAAGCCGATTATGACTTTGCCTCCCGCTGCTTCACTGCCTATTCATGCGGTACGTCCTGGCTAACCCGCTGAAGTGCAACCTGAAGGAAGTCGACAAATAACTCAAGTCTCTTTTTTTCTTTTAAGATAATTTTCAGATTGTCTCCTTAGACTGTTTTTCTTCATCTCAGCTACATAAAATAAGCTCATCAGGGTGGTAGCTGCTAATCTTGCAGCCTCAGATAGCTTTGGAGGTTTATTGATGATGTTAAAGTGACTGCCAAGTAGCAAGACTCCATCCAGAATTACAAGTGACCTGGGTGTGAAAAAAAACGAATTGGATTTTAACCCCTACGGATACTATCGCCTGGTCCAGCCAAACCCTTGTTGCCTTCAGACACGGCACTTATTTTGTCATGGCAGGAGAGAGAAATCAGATCAGGTCAAAAGGGATAGATGTGTGCTGTAATAGTATTTCTCATCCATCAGCACCTGCTTACCTACCTCTTAAAAGCCCTGCTCAGGTATAAAAAGCAGAGAACTCACCTGAGCCCTTGTAGGATGCTGCACGAATGCATCACGGTCATTGCCACTGTGAAAGCAACACTGGGATGTCTGCACACCATCTGTCATGCAGAGGTCCCTTTGGAGCTGGTCTCCAGAAAGCCTGCAGAGCTGCTGTGTGACTTCCCTCTCCATCCCATGGTGGAACATCTCACCCTGACGGGCACCGTCGGAGAGGTTATGCACTCTCCCCGTGCTGCACCGCGCCTGTGGGTTGGAGTCACCCCGCTGATCCTGGGTGCTCTTTTGTAAAGCGTGTCCCGTGCCAAAGTGCTACGGAGCAGCCAGGTGTTGAGAGCAGCACGCCTTGGCAAACGTCTGCTCGCAGTTCACCGGAATCCTAACACCCGGCAGAGCAGGGATGAGGCAAACTGCCTCCTGGCTCTGCTGAAACATTCCCGTGAAGCAGCAGCAGACTTTCATTCTGGTTTAACGGAGCAATGCCTGTAGCTGTCATCCCAGCACCGGCCTTTCCCCTGGAATGACAGTGATCCTGAGTTGCCTGGAATAACTCTGCGGCTGGAGCAGCTCCCCTGTGAGCTGTGAGACTAAACCCTCGTGGCACCTTGTTACAGGAATCAGTGGGTAGAGGATTATAGATGTGCAAGTGGCACCCACTCTCTGGGGAAAGTAGGGAAACATCTGTTAACATCTGCAACCAGGCTTCCAAATGCCCAGTATGAACCAGACCTAAGACTGTTCCACGGCAAGATGGGTACCAGGAGGAGGACATCCCGAAAACTGTACTGACAGGGGAAAATCCATGAGCGTTTGCTACGGTTTGTTGCTTTCAAAAAGGGCTGAACACTGAGACTCATTAGTGGAGTTTTTGTTTGGTTGGTTTTGCTGTGATTTCCAGAGAAGGATTTCTCTGTTTTTACTTTAGAAAGACGAAGCCTTTCCTTTATTTGGCTGGAGGGTCTCGAAGGATGAGAGCAGTAGGATTATGACCTTACTAGATCAAAACGTGAAAGATAAGCAACCAGGAAAGGAAGGATTATTTCTTAAATTGCTAGAAACTCTCTGTTGCTTGTTATCATCTGTTTAATTCAAATATTGGAAAGACACCTGGGGTAAGAATCTAGATGTTCAGAAGATTCAGATATCTCATCACTTTAAAAAAGCCTCACCCTTACTTTCCACTCTGTTTAAAAAGCAAAGCAGAAAGGGAAAATGTTTTGATAGTTCTCGAACAACAAACACTTTTCTTCAACTAAATTTGTAAGCCTCTGTTACACATGAAGAGTAGGTGTAAAATATATTTGTTTCCTTTACAGAGCACCTTTACATCAACCAAATAAATGTCACTTTCCACTACACAAATTTTCACTTAAGCCAGACTTTGTGAGCTGCAGTTTCTACCCATCGCTTGTTTTTGCTGCCTGAAACACCATTTAAAATATTTTCAGCATTACCTCAAATACAGCTGATGATTTTTGGAAGCAAGCACTCCAAATAAGGTTGGCTGTAAAGAATTTCCCTGGCACTAAACATCTGCTGTCAGTGCTGTTATCAGCGCAGCGCCACAAACCCTTCCTCACCTGTGGGGTGCTAACGGGTTTATTGCAGTTGAGATGAAAGATGTCTAGTCCATAAGCCTATCCTGTTTCTCCCCGTTTTCTTCCCCCAGTCCAAACACCTGTGAAGGAATGTAGTGTTTGTGAAGGTAGGCGTCTAATAGCACCGTTTGGAGCCAACATAACATGCAGTCCTCCCTAAGGATGCTAATTCACCGTGCTCCTGGCTATGAGGATTTGCAAATCTAGCCTCTACTCCAACTCCCGTCCCCTGCCAAATTTGCTGTGCTTCTAAATCCTGAGCACCAAGAGCCCTACAAACACTTCTGCTGTGCCAGACGTACGTGTTATCTTCCAGTGTACCATAAACCTCCTCTCAAATCAAGCCTCTTAATATTTCACATCTAAACTTTGAGCACAGCTCTACCCAGTGAATCCTTACTGGTAGGGTGAACCTCGTTAGAGCATTAATGTTCACGCAGTCCAGGGAACAGCATACCCATTCTCTAGAAGAAGGGCTGATAGAAAAATCAACTCATTTGAATTCAGCTTGGAAAAATTTCCACTTTATGTCCTGCTTACTGCCAGCTGAATGCAAAGCCTTTTTATCAGACTAAACCTTCTCCAAACCCCTGGGCAGTGGGTAATAATGTCTACTTCTATAGTGTACTTCAAAGCATTTCTTCAAAGCTTTCACTACCTGCACAACACCATAATGACCTTTATTTTACAGAGAGATAAAGCCACGCGCGGGAGCAGTGTAGGCCAACGGAGGAAGGTGCAATGGCACAGTATGTGCTTTGGCTGAGTGATGTGAGTGGTACATTGGAAAATGCTTCTAGGGCACAGAAAAATGAAATCACAGACAGTTGCGCCACAGGCTAGTGGGCATTAGCTAATGCCAGGCAGGGTGGGGTGGACCTGCAGGCAAAGGTCGTTCCTCTGCTCCCACCGCATATAAATCCTTTAGCACCAAGTGCGCTGGGGTCACCTAGAGCAATCTGACGTTGGGTTCTCTTGTCCCGGTTCCCTGGCTGCACTGCTCCGTACTACCATTCCTCCAGAACATCCTTCCCTGCTGCTGGCGCAGACTCTCGGAGGAAGGGATGCCACAGCATGGCAGGGAAACCCGCACAGAGCTGCTCTAGACTGGCTAAATTTGCCCAGTTTCCCTAGGGCTTACAGATCAACCATCCATTTGCAGCTGAGAGTGTCCCTCGGAGTCCCCCGCCAGCTCCTAGTCCTCTTCTCCCCCAACCCAGAAGTGCTAGGAGATGGGGTAAGGGAACTGCAGAGTACCTGCACGCCACGGCAGATTCTGAGTCTTAAACGCTATCTGGGATCTCTGGAACCCCTCCTTAAATAGAAATTGTAGGTTCAAATCCAGCCCCAAACACCTAAACCAAAGGAAAGACAGCAGATATATTCACTTGCAAATTTTCATCTACCAGCAGAGGAGCCAGTGTAGATTTCAGAGAAATTTAGTTACACTTCCTTGAATAATCCACTCTTGTCAACAGAGGTTGCTAATAGAGGCTCTGCCTGGGCATTTGGATGGAAATTAATGCATTGAGGAGACGAAGCCTTGTGCAGTTTGCAGGCACGACACTGGCTCAGTGAACGGAAATGATACATCGAGTTTTATTACGGAAGGTTCTTTGTAGACGTGTTTATTAAATGGCTTGCCTGCCAAAAGTGCTAAAGGGTTCTCTGCTGTTTTCCTTCTGGCTTGCTGTATCACATATCCCTAGGGCTTCAGATGGAGCATCTCCCCATGCACTGCGCTTTTTTAGGCTTTTCCCCCCGTGGCACAACCTTAATGAGCATCGCCTTTGAAGCCTATAGGCATCAGCAGATACAGGACTTCCAATCTGCCCGGCTCTGAGGTTCATTGCACTGAGATAGTTTCTAGTCTATCCAGATTCCTTTGCGTTATCTATCCGGCTTCCCTGGTGTTTGTGATCCCTTTCAACTTCATGTCACTTTTGTGAATGCCTGTCATCCTTTTGTTCAACCCTTCTTTAGAGTCATCAATAAAAATGTCAGAAAAGACCAAAGACCTGGTCTCTGTGATGCCCTAATAAACATAATTCTATAACACAATAACTCCCAGATTAGTATTCCTCTTTGTTTGCAGCCGCTCAGCTGTGATTTGGTCCATGGACTATTGCGTTCAGATCATCCAAAGAGCTAAATTTTATGATATGATATCAAATGCTTTACCAAATCCAAACATGCTCACAGATTTTTAAGATCAGAAAGAAGAGTGAGAGCATCAAATCTGCTCCTTTCAATCCTTGGTTGAGCACGCTAACGGATGTTGCTAAAGCATCTCTTCCAGAATGTCTGGAGTTGAAGACCCCATGAGATGGGAAATCAAATACTTTGCTTCATTAATCACACATATTGCCTTTTTATTTTTGTTTTAAATAACTTATTGTTAAATTTAATCAGGCTTTACCTTCCAGACATTGTTTTTCTGTCTTTTTTTCTCTAGATTAAAGATTGTCTAGTACCCGTTTGTTTCTCGCTATGCTTATTGATGTTTCATGCAGTGATCTTTTGGGGTTTGGGTTTCTTTTTTTCTTTCTCATACTAACACTACTCTTGATTCTGCAAACTCTTCTTCTCATATGTACCTGTGAGTAAAAGTCAGTCTGTGATGAGGAGGATGTGCTTTCACAGGGCAATTTGCAGACTTTGAACTAGAATTTCTAATTCTACCCATAGACAGATACCTGTCAGCTCTGGCAAGGCTGCCTGTCCTGCACATCTTGCTATTGCTTGTGGGTTCCCTGATGAATTTAATTTTCATCTCTCCATACATAACTCATTTTCAATCATTTAAAAGCTTAGGTGAGGCTCAAGACTACCTTTAAACAATGGTCCTCATTCCCTACTCACTCAGATGTGGGCAAATGCAGAGGAACTGCTTTGAAGTCGGTGATGGAAAACAGGTATAAATGTCAGGGGAGACAGACACAATCTCTTTTGATATCTCGGGAGCAGGTCATGCAGAAATAGCATCCCAAACAACATCTGTGACCAGCTGTTCATCCTGTGCCTCCAGTCATTCTCCACTTACCTCAGATCCCATCTCCCAGCTGACAAGAAAACCAACTAATCCAAAAATGGAATTACCTAATTTTCTCCCCCATTATCTGAGGCTCATAATAGAAATGTGAAACGACCTGCTGTATTTCAGCAGCAAAACCGAAGATGCTAGTTGACTCTCAGGTCTCAATTCTCACTGCATCATATTTCCATTTGCAAAGGTCAGGGTCAAGCCTGGTGGGGTTTTTTGTTCCGGAAAAGCTCCCTACAGATTAAATGGGATTCTTTTGGAGTTCAAGAGGGAAGGGTGCGGGGGGAGGAAGAAAAGAAAGAGCCACAGGATTTATTTAATGGGAAAAGCCTACTTCTCAGGTGGTGTAATTGAGGGTAGTTCTGCTGACTTACACCAGTTGAAGACTGGGAGCTGTGCCTGTGCTCCACTGCCTCAGCCCATAAACTGGCCAGGATGATCGTGGCTTCACTTTGTCCTCTCATTCCAGCCAACGAGGGCTGTGTCAGGCCTTTCTCTGTGGGAAGGACAGTGACTCACCTGCCACGATGCGAATTTGGGGATTCCCCAGAGCCATCGGTGGAGGAGGAACAGGCAGCTCTCTCCTCACACTCAAACCTGTGATGAATAGTAATCCCACAGGCAGGGAGTCAAGTGGAGGGAGAGATGTTTAAACATTTTCCTTACTTGCTCAACCTATGAGTCCAAATATATGGGTGTCCAGGTCTGAGCATCAGCCTGAGAGCTGTAAATAAGGGCATATAAGTTATCTTAAGCTTGTAAATCTCCCCGTCATCCTGAGAAATCAACTGACGTCGTCGGTCAGACCCGTCAGAACACACTTCATTACGCTCGTTATTCAGCGCCAAAAGCAACTCCAGCACAGCCCGCAGAGCTCGGACCTCACAGAGCAAACAGTGGGGCGAGCACGGTGCCCGTGAGGAGCCCACGGAGCTGGTGTCACCACCAAGGTGGTCAGCGGAGCTGAGGTTCTTCTTCTCCCAGGCTGCAGCGTTAGATGAACGTGGCCGGCAGCCAGCTGCGATGCCACGCAGAGCCGGCAGCGTGTTCAGTTCCCTGGCGTTGAGGTTGCCAAGGAAGCAAAGACACAGGATCTCCTCCACGACCATCTGCGTTGTCTCATAAGGCATCAAATATGTCAAGGAGGTTTCTCCCCTGGGCCATCATCTAGATGCTTGCCGGTGTGTTTGACTTGCATGGTAGTGAAATGCCAGAAAGTTAAATGAATTATTCCGAAAGCGGAGAAGGTGAAAAGCTCTTTGCTGTGAGCTCAGTGCCACAGCAGTAGGAAATGATTTTGCTCTTGGTTTTGAGTTTCACAGTGTCAGAAAGGCCCCCATTTTACATCTGAGTACCAGACCTCTGCATCCTCGCTCAGGTGCCTGAACGAGTGTCAGCCCCAGGACATGAATTCAGGGTGTGCCAGCGCCCTGCAGCAGCTTCTCATAACGTGCTGCTCTCAGACCAACTCCCCCGGCTGTGGCACCTCTCCATAGGCATGCAGGTGATGGAGACATCCTTCACCGACAGCGGTGGAGACATCCTTCCTTCCCTGGCCATCATTCCTCAGCAGAAGCTGCGGCGGGACTGTGGAAGCACAGGTTTCTCCGGGGACAGTGAGGCCAGAGGGATGAAAGGGAGCAGCTTCGGTGAAGCTGCTGAAGGAGGAGAGTGAGTTGTGCAGGAGCCCTGATCCATGTCCTGCACTGTGAAGCTCATCGGGGACTTTTTGGAGAGAGAGGCAAAGTTACATGCAGACAGTTGCAGTGATGAGTGTGATGTGATTCATGCAGCAAATGCGCTCCCGTGATGGAAATCACTTTGCAGGACAGCTGATGATGCTCAGCATGGGTCAGTTCACGTCTCCGGGTTCCCTGCCCCTCTGCCCTAGATCCTGCAGGACACAGGCTACAGGTCGCTCTACACCAGCCCCCAGCATCACTCAGGTGGTAGGAGCAACTCAAGGCATCTGCAGGGGATTGGCTCTATCGGAAGTGGTTGTCCAGGTCCATTTGTGGGCGGCAGAGAGTTGTTGGGGAGCTTCAGCAGCCTGGCTGAAAACAGCTTTGCAGCCCTTCCTGGAAAGCTGCCCGTGGCTGTAGGGAGGCTGCAGCGACTTCGTGCCGCAGGGCGTGCAGTCTGGGCTGGGGGGAGCAAAGGGGTCTAGAAGAGGGCGTTTCTCGATTCGGACTGCAAATAAGAGTGGAAATTGCAATAGGGCAAATCCTTGGGGGGAGACAGCAGGAGGAATGAAAGCTGGAGACTTCTGTGCTGCTGTGAGAAAAGGCATTTGGGACTCCAGCGATGAGATAGTCCTTCTGAGCTCCTATTTCATTCTGCATCAGGGTAGGAACAGGGATACGACCTGGGGACAGGACTCCAGTTTTCAACAAATAAGAGGTTAAATCCAAGCAATTTGGTAACTTTCTTTTCCCAAGTTCAGGACCATCTTGCGGAACCTTCGGGGATAACAGAAGGAAATTTTCCTCCTCATTGGAGGCATCATTGCAGGCAGGTTGGGAAGAACCGCGGAGCCGCGTGTGGTGGAAGAACAATGCCCACCTGCCTCGGAGATTGGTGTTGCTGCAGCTTTCTCTCCTGCTGTATTTCAAGAGGTTTTTACTAACTCTTGGGTCCTCTTAAAACAGATTGTCTGATTCTTGGCAGTATATTTTGAGCGCCCAATTTGTTTCATGGCACAGAAGCATTTGTGGACCATGATGTTTCTATATCAACACGTGCTTGAGGAGGTAATTTTTTCAGCAGAAGTGGCAGGTGTTAGAATCCAGATCAGAGCTCTCTCCACATCATTATTTTTAGTAAAGGACTTTTTTAATAAGACATGTTGATATGTTTTCTCTGTGTGGGATTAAAAGCACTTTAGGCTCATGCACGGAATTTCGCTTTATAAATCTGTGGGAGTGCAGATTTTCTCCACTCTTGTCCACTCTTGTTATATTGCCTTTGTGAAATGGGAATAATAAACCTCGTCTGCCTCCTGAAGGGGCAGAGAATTAACTCTTTGAAGTTTGCAAGACCATATAAATGCCTTGCTATTATTCAAGTTACTACTACTCAGGGCTTTTAAACAGCTGCCACATTTCACTTCAGAGGAGGTTGCCTTGAACTGGTAGGTGAAGCGAACACAGTATATCAGGGTGTTATGCTGAAAAAAAGCTTTGGGATCTGTTAGGTTGAAAGGCACTATATAAATATGAGTTATTCCTAGAAATGGATTTTATAACCCTATCATTCTCTTCTGGTGTACCTCTTAATCTAAGGGTTTCAGTATCCTTTATGAACACTTAACAAGACCTATATTCAGCTTCAGCCTCCTCAGTGCACATATTTTACATTTACATCGAGTGAATGCAGCAGGGACAGACCCATTTTTTTGCCCAGCTCCCACAGCAGGTCAGCGACAGAGCTGACTGACCTGCTTTGGCAATTAGTAATTCATAACGACCTGCTGCACAGAAAACGGCAAGAGGAATGCAGTAGCTTTAGGAAGAGGTGGCCTCTCAACACTGTCATGAGTTTGGAAGATTCTATGCCTCTTCCTCTCCTTGCAGCATTTTTTTTCCCTTTTTCCTGAGACCGATGGTCTCATTTAACAAACATAAGCTCCCACTAAGTGGTTTTGGATTGCAGGCACAAGGGCCAGGCTCTGAGCCTGGTGCCTGTGCTTGATCTGCGCACACCGTCCCCATACCTTTCATAAATACCAGGACGAGAATAATAAATGAAAGCCTCTGTGTGTCCCAATTAAAGCAGTTATGGAGGCACAATGGGTGAATTATACAGACTGGGAAACTAAGGCAAGGAGCTGGTGTTTCGGACAGTGCCGTACTCGGAGTGCCAGACTTTTGTTTGCTAGGAGATACAGGATTTAGGCCTGGATAAGCATTTCTTGAAGGAAGATGCTGAGGACTTCACTACTCCTAGTCCCTACATTTCTACACTGGGAACCTTTTGAATCTGTTTGAATCGTTGTCAGTGGAGCAAAAACATTTTTTCCTAACCTTTGATTTAGTATCTCTGCTTGAGGAAGGAAGAATCAAATTTTGATCCACGATACTTCAGCAGTGCAGAACGACGCTGATGGACAGTAGTTGTTTCAGCCTGCGTCTGGTAACTCTCTCTGAGCTTTCAGAGGTGTAGAACAACAACAGGGCAGTGCAGCTCTCTGGCCTCTTCGCAGGCAAAGGCTCTTCTGGTGACATCCTCCAGACAGTGTGTATGGGAAGGCAGCAGTGTGTTAATGTGGGGAGGAGGAAAGCCAAGAAATCAGTTGCTTGATTTTTCTGGTGTCAAGCTTAGAGCACGTTCTGTAAGCCAGGAGAGGCCACGGGGGTGCATGGATCAACCTGCAGCGCTGTTCTCCATCACTTGGCTCCCCATCCCCTTTCTGCGGGAAGCTTCCACCTCCTACTGCTGGAACAAGGTCTGTGTGCACCGTCTGTTAAGGGGTGGAAAATATCAGGGTCAGAGTCCTTCCAGTCATCTCTGCAATCTGCTTCCATGCCTCCCAACCTTGTCTTTATCTTGGTAATACTTTAAAAAGAGCAAACATTAGGTTTCCCCTGTGCTTCTTAATGAAGCCCATGTCCTTGGCCATACCAGATGGTAAACTTGTCCGGTCGTAACTCCGGTATCTCAACAGGTACACGCAGGTCACGAACGACTATGTGCAAAGGAGACTGTTATTGTGGGGAACGGACTCTGAAGGTGCAAGGCAGGCAGGCACAAGAGCAGGAGGCTGCCTGTGGAAGGGGCTGCAGGCTGGCTCGCTGCTGAATTGCAGCTGTATCCACCCGTACTGACGTGACGTCCAGGCTTGGGACAGCGCTTTAGCACTGAATGGCTCTTGATCCTTCAGCTGCTTCCCAGGAGCCCGAGACACTCACTCCTTCTCTCTCCTTCTGTTATGCCTGCTAAAACTTTTCCCACTGTGCTGGCTCACAATCGCTACGTGCTGCATCTGCTGCCTGGAAAGGGAGACTGCTTGAGGCAGGGAAAATCGTGAGCTGGATTGGGCTCCTGGAGTGATCCACCCACCCCTCGCAAGCCCAGACAGCTTCAGGGCATGAACGGTCTGATGAGCCTCTTCCCTCGCCTGGGAGAACTGCCGTTGCTTCCGAATTTATGATCTGTGTCGAGGAAGGCTGTACCAACATATCCCTTATCCTGCTGCCAGCAGCAGCGGGCACATTTGCAGGGGGATGCAGGGGAACGTGCGTGGACACGCGTGCTCCCGGCTATGGGTCACGACCAGGACCTGGGTATCCAAGTCCCTGTGTGCTTCCAGGCTGTCCAGGTCCCTTCACTAGTGTCTTTGCCCAGTATCTATTGATTTCAGGCACGCTGAACACAGTCCCTTAAATGTGATTGTTGCTTTGTGCCTTCAAAGTATTCAACAAGTGTTAGCTAATTAATCTTTTTAATCTGGCCTGTAAAATAGATAAATATTGTTCTTGCTCTGCAGCCAGAGAAGTGAAAACAAGAAGATACGGTGGCTCCACCAAGCTGTCCCAAAGGATTGTGTTAAGGCCAGCGGTGAAGACGCCTGACTCGATGGCAGTTATCATCCGTGCTGCCGTAGGCACATGCATGTGTGACATCCTTTCCTGAAGGAATCAACAGTGCAGACCTTGTTTGTGATCGTGGTGATATGCCGAGATGCAGCACGAATTCTGATTTCTAGCCCCGTAACCCACATGGGCTTCACCAAGAGTTACCCGAAGGGACAGAGCAGAGCGTGGTCTCGGTTCACAGCATCCCTGTGCATGAGATGCTCAGCTCTCTCCGCTCAGCTGCATTTACAGGTGCCGTGTGAGTTAGGAAATGAAATACTGTGAGACAGCCTCTTCTTTTACAGCCACTTCATTTACAGCTGTAAATCAGATTTTGAAGAGGCATCTGAATTTAGGATGTTTCTTTGCACCAAACCCACTGAAATTCCCTGACAGATGAACTGTGGAAGCATGAGGGTTCCCTGGATGTGAGGAATAAAGCAGCTTCCTATTGCTGTTCTCAGTTTGAGCTAAAATTTCCCTGTAAAAAAATTCTGTAGCTGCCAGCACTGTGGATTGACATTATTTGCATTGCTTTTGCGTGCTCACCTTTTGAATAACGTAAGTCTCAATAAGAAAAAAATACAGCCTGAGAGCTTGACACCATTTTGCCCAGTTTGATGATCAAAAACGCTTTTGTTCTTTCTGCTGCTCCTGTTGTTTTACACGGAGAAGCCTTCAGCAAACAGCCAGCCAGGCTGCCCGGGCAGCGGCAGAGACGAGGATTAAACTCCGGGAGCGCGGCACAGACCGTACCTGGAGGTGACGCGTTTCGTACCGAGCATTTCATTAGCTCCCCCAAAGCTGTCTGGCTGACGCCTGTTCATTAGCCACACACATCCCAACCCAATTGCCCGTGTAGCTCTGCAAGGGATCCCATCGCTTCGTCCCAACGGTGCCGCATACAAAGCAGGAAAGCTCCAGCTTTCAAGCTCGCCCCTCGGTAGGAGATATAATTAGGGAGTCTGGCCCATCAATATTTCACCGCATCTCTGCTCCATGAGGGAGCGGGCTGTGGGATGTTTCTCTGTAGCCCCTGTGCTTCTCAAACTTATCTCCTTGACAACTATTTAGTTTAAACAAAGATTATTTTGGAACTGGATCTGTCCAAAAAAAGCCAGCAGCTCCAGGAAGTTCTGTTGTTAAAATACGTTGGCTCGGCAGCACCATCTTCTGTTCTGCCCTTTAAACAGCCTTAGATGTCACGAAAGATGAGTGCATGGGCCTTGGTTAGCTCGGGGCAAAAGGACAGTTTGAATAAGATTGAGTTGATGTTTCCCATGCTGGGAGTCGAAGCCATAAAGCAGACGGCGCACAAGGGGTTGGACGCGAGAGCCCAGCTTCGCAGGCGGATGGGGAGGCAGCAGGACCGGTAAACCCTGCCCGTAGCGGCACCTGGCAACCACGGGCAAATCACTCCCAGTGAAGTGGTTTCCCAGGTGAGGAACCTTCACTGCGCTGGTCATACTCCCCGCTCACAGCGTTTTTCAAGGGCTGCGGCCCCGTCGCTACTGCGGTGGCTTCGGGGAGCGGGAGCTCCGTGCCTGCTCTGCACATCCCATCCTGCACGCTCGCTGAGCCCCGCTTTCCCCAAATCTTTGCTGTTGGGTTTGCTGGGCTTTGAGGTGAAGACATTCATCCTTGCCAGAAAAGTTTCTTTACGGCTGCTCTTTGGTGGTGAGAGCTCAGGGAGATCCAGGGGCAGAGAGGAGGCAGGGAGAGGGCCGGGGGAGGAAGGACTCGGAGGAGCCAAGGCAGGCTGGGGAGTTCTCATACGAAGGTGAAAATCAGGACCTGGAGGAGGAGCTGCTCCTTGTCCCGCTGCTCCACAGCACATTGGGATTCACGCAGAGATCTGTGGCGTGAAGGTTAAATTAGGAGGGCAGCTACAGTAATTTCTCATATCTTCTTCTGGCTGGCTGCTGTCTCCTCTCAGCATCCTGCACCCATCCTCCGGGCTGGCAGCTCACCTCCTTTACCTCCCGACACAGCTCGGCTTCTTCCACCCACCGCCCGTATGTTTCGCTGTAGTGTGTGTGTGAGAAAGAAAAATCTCTATTTACCTTTTACTTGAGAGTGTTGTTGCAGGCCCTAAGTAATTAAAAACTGAGCAGCTCAGATCCTTGGGTGGCAATCGTCGCACAAGAGGAAAGTGTTCTTACGAAAAACACAACGAAGCCCTTAAATCTAAACCACAGTGTCTCCTTTTAAGGGACGCTCTGCGGCAGGATTCTGCCACGCAGCCGTCGGTCTCGCTTTAATATACAGGCCAGGGTAACGTAAGAAATATTGGAGAGGAACCACAGCTTTCACAGCAGCTGCTGCTACGTTTTTGTCAGGGTTAAGTTCGTTTCAATTATAGAAAGGCTCGTGATCACCTGCCAGGAGGTTTTCAGCAGTTCGGGAGGCCGAGGGTGTGTGTACAGCTATATTTAAATACCAAATGCGTATCATACTCTGGCCCCATCCCATTTGCAGAGCACTCTGCAGGCATCCCCTAATGAAGTGCTTAAGTATAGATTCCTTCTTCCTTTATGGCTTGATATGAGCGGATTTTTTAAAGATCGACATATATCCTAATTTAGTTTGGAGACAATCTGAAGGGACCGAAGAGCCCGAATCAAATGGACCTCATGCTGTGCATCCCCTCGTTACTGCTGCATTGCTCGGGCTGTGCCAGAAGAGGGCTGAACATTGCGCTGCTTCAACCCTTCGCTGCACGCAACGAAACCGTGAAACGCTCCGTCCCAGTGCACGCACGCAGATGCCAAGGCAAACCTCAAAAAGGGAGAATTTTGTTCTGCACGGAGGTTGACGGGCAATGCAGGCAGCAAAAAGGCTGAGAAACCCATGTGGAAAGCGGGAGCCCCCCCTGCAGCCTCAGAAGGAGAAGAGGGCTGGAAGCTGGGACAGAAAATGCAGGTCCAAGAAGCGGTCTGCGCAGTTTCACGCGGACCTTCTGCCAACCACTGACCCCAAAGATCTCTCCCATGATGTAGCTGGGCCCGAGCAGCCAGAGCCTGGCTGCCTGCAGTGTAAAAGGGAAGAGGCTTACGAGGATTGTCCAGGTTTTGAGTGAGCGCTTGGCACAGTACTTGCAGCCCGCGCCGCTTCCCTCCCTGCTCCAACCCAGGTACGACCGCAAACACAGACCTCCAGGGCTCCCCAATTTAATCGCATTAAGACTTTGCCCTTCTGTGCCCCCATCTGTGGGAGGTTTGCAGAATTAGCAGCGGATGGTCCTGTAAGAAATACCAGCATCCCTGTTGGACCGCAGGAGAAGGCAGGCACGAGGAAGGGCAGCCATCCATCTCCTGCTTTGCCTCCTGCGCCCTGCCGGGTGGCTGAAAGGGATGTCGGGTGGCCAGCAAGGTCACCACTGATGCTCCCCCTTCCTGCCATGCCTGTCTTGTCATCATCAGAGCCTGCAATCTCTGTAAAGGCGGCAAAAAAGGGACAGAAAACCAAGAGGCCGGAGGGCTCTGACAGCTCAGGCAGAAGAGAAACCTTTCAGGGCGACAACAGCAAGGGCTTGGCAGCTGTGAGAAGCGACTTCTGGTGAGAAGGTCTGGCACCCCATCTTCTGATAGCGGTCCTGGCAGGCAGCTCACAGGTATCGTCTGACCCGGGGAACAATGTGGTTTGATTGTCCTTTTAAAAATAAATTAGGAAATGGCTAGTGCCAATTTTTAAGAAGTGTCAGAACAACAGAAGCTTCCTAGCACTTTCCAAAGTGCTGCCAGAAGGTTGTTCTCAAAGGAATTAATTTTGACTAATTAAATATCTCCACAGAGCTCTCCAAGTATCAAACCAAAACATCAACACGCAGCACTTTGCAGACTAATCGGAATCACGCAGGAGATCGGCATCGTGTGCTGAAGTGTTAACAGATGGAGAGCATGGTCACGATGGAGGGGTGGGAAGACAAACCTCCCTTTCCACCTCTGCCCCAAACGACACGCTTCATCCCCCATCTCAGCTTACCCATCTGTTAAATGCATGGAAAATACTTCCTATAGCATGGATCTACCCAGAGGGCAAGCTAGCCATGGCGACGGAGCGGTGAGGAAGAGGTTTCTAGGGAGCTGAGAGCTTTGGGGATTTTTTTATGAGGTTCAGATGAGCTGGGGTAGAAGCCTCGGTGGGATCTGGAGGATCACATCTCTGCACTGCAGCAATGTGACTCCCATTGCTTGCAAACCCTGAGCATTCGGGCCTGCCAGAGGCTGACTCCCAAGTCTCTCTGTTCTGTTGTATGTTGCAGCAGAGACGAGCAGAGGGTTGAGCCACATCCTGGAGGCAGAGGGCTGCTGCTGAGTCCTGCCCTGGAGCGTTCTCTTCTTGGATTGCCGATTCACACAAAAAATCAAGCCTTTTTCTTTCAGCCTCATTCTGCTACTGTCGCTGGCTCCTTTTTAAGTCCCTAGAAAGCGGAAACCTTGTGCTACAGCCAGCTCTGTTGCTGCCCTGAAGTTGTTCTCAGCTCCTCCTCCTTATGGAGACGGTGTGTTCACACGTACAGCTGTGTTCCGGCCAGCCAGAGAGGGTTTTGATGCTTGGAAAATAGAGCTTTTTAAAAATATTTCTTACCTCAATACTTTCAATTTTATAAAACCTGGACTATTCATTACAAATCAGGTTAAATGACAAGAAGTGGGAAATAGCAAAGTCCTCAAAAAAGTATAACTAGCCCATTGAAATGGCTGGTGCAGCTTGGTACGTGGTGTAAAACAGCCGTTCAGCGCAGGCTCAGTTATCTCTCAGGCTGTTCTGAAAAGCCCACTGGCTTTGCATCCTATTACGAACATTTACCCCATTTATAGGAGATGTTTCAACATAGGTTCGCCGTGGTGGCTGACTGATGCTCCTGGAAAGTCCTCCCTGAGTCAGCTGCTGCAGTCTGCCGTGCGAACGCGGTGCCTCTGCGCAGCATGGGATCATCTCCCTGCCAGCCAGGAGCATCTTACCCTGCTAAACACTGTCAGATTACCCGTCCCTTGCAGCAGACGATGAAATTATCCCAGGATAGGGTTGGGGTTTTTCCTTTTCTAGTGGAGTGACAGAGACTCAGACGCATTGTTTGCACGCTGGATGATTTCCGTTGCCGGGGACAAGCTCGCTGCAATAGGGGAAAAAAGTCAGGAGACGACCTTTTGTTTTGTAAAGCCACTGCAAATAATAAAGGAGATGAACATCATAAATTATCGGTGTTGTGTATCTATATCCACTTAAAATTTTCTATTTATAGCATCCCACCTTGCCATGGGCCTGATCCCCAGAAATGCCGGGGAACAGCAACAAGTCCCTCAAGGGTGGAGAGGGGCTAAAGGTGATTTCCAGCAGGAGGGGGAGTGCTCTCTGCGCCGACGGCGGGGGGACCGCTGCTGGAAAAAGCGTCAGGGGAAAGGCCCTGCTCACCATTTTGTTCCTTACGTGTTTTCTCATATGTTTGCGAGGATTTCACAGGCTATTTAACTGCAGTGATTTGGTTTTATATATAGTAATGCTCTATAAACCTAACAGTAAAATAAGATTAAATGCAAAGTGTGTTTTCATTTGGTCCAAGAAGAAACAACATACCGGCTTAAATGCAACAGCTTAGGGGTTTGGAGAAGTTTGGCATGGGAAGGGGAGAGTACACTTGTCACATCCCCACATCCCTTAGAGGGCTGTAGGTGAGAACCTTTCCCTCATCATTTCATGGAGTTTACAGGATGCGAAAAGCTGTGCAAGACACAGCCCCGCTTGAGACCTCAATTTTCTTTTTAGGGAAAAAAAAAAAAGTATT
>VWZZ01008421.1:705095-715899 GCA_013399095.1 Psophia crepitans | reverse complement strand
GGCTCCAGCGCTCGGCATCCAGCCCCTGCACTGACCCCTCCGCCCTAGGGAGCGACGGCTTCTTTCTTACACCCCCCGAGCACCCCCATGAGAGTCCTTGGGTGCGCCGGACAGCGGGGTGGCGGTGGGCACGGTGGGGCTCAGCGCCGGTACCGGGGGACGGGGACGGGGACGGGGGGCACGGTTTGCTTCAGCCCAGCCTGGGGGTAAGGGCTGCTCCTGCTGGATGGAAACATAGGTCTCTGCCTCCCCTGGGATGCCGAAACAGAGCTGTGGGAGTGCGGTTGTATTTTCTGTCGTATTTCCCCTTCACTTCATCCTGCCCATTTGAATATCGAATGAGGTTTAATTCTCCCGGCTGTTAATGCGCTGAGCGAGTGCGGCAGCTTGGCAGCCTCTCATTTGACTGCCTAATTACTGCCTTATTTTTTTTCTTCTTCTTTGGAATACGAATGTCTTAACTGGGAGTGTGAATGGCTTCCCAGTTTCCTGCTGCGGACACAGCAGTGCGCGGCAGAGGCGTGTTCCCTCTCTGCACGCTGTTGGTTTTGGCCGGACATCAGGTCTGGCCTCTCCCGGTACATGTGCGGGTCTATACTACGTGTTTGTGCACTATTGCTGCTAGATGGAAAGCATCGCCAGATGAGCAGACACTCTTTTTTCCCTCCTGTGCAAGGGCTTCATCTTCGGCTCAGAACAGGAGGGATTTAAATCTGCTGGCATCAGTTTAAGGACATGGAACATTTTTCTTTTTCTTTCTCCCCTGCCGTTCCTCCTCTGCTGGGATACTCTCAAGCACTAGGAAATTACGCAGCCAAAGCGGCTGTTTAACTCATAATTGCAACGGCCTTTGGAGTCAGCTCATGCCTGACTGCTGAAACAGTTCTGGTCACTGACAGGATATTTCTGTGTTTAAAGGAGAAAGCCTGTGAGACATACCCTTAACGCCATGATTTATGCTTCAATCTTATAAACAGATGGGGAAAACGATAGGGTTTGTTATGTTTCTGTGCCTAGGAGAGCCACGTTCACCTCTCCGTTTCGGCCACAAAATTCCTGGCAGAGTAATGGCGTTTCAGGACCGATTTAATCTCTCTGTATTTCATAGTTACTTCCGTGAGGCACAAACAGGACCTCAGCATTTCACAGCGACAACAGGACTGAGATGTGGATCTGCCTGTGCAAATCTCCCTCAGCCAGCAGCAGATAAGGTCTTGGGGCTAGAGGAGTCCCAGACCCATGTAGGAGAAGGGAATAGGGCCAGTGTGCCAAATATTAACCAGTTCCTGGCAAACCCCTCTCTAAAGAGGTCCACCGCTTTCCAAAGGTGCTTGTGTTTATGGGCAGAGGTGAGATGGTGAGGAGACACCACACATCTCATCATAGGCCGGGCTCCAAACGTGTGTCTGGTGGCACCACGCTGGGTGGCTGCCCTTCTCTTTAATGGTAGCTTTAACAGAACAGCAGGGATGAACGTTGGCGCAACTCTCCCAGCAGGTCAGTGGTCTCCTTAGGTACATATTTAACAGGAATAAATTCCAGCTCTGAGGCAAACCACAGCATTAGAGGTGAAGTCAGAGTCCCCATGAAACCCCGTGTCCCCTGAGCACTGCTTTAATCTCTTGCCTACCTCTGGTATTTACATTCATTGTTCATTAAAGGGGTTTTGTTTACTCAGGGTGATGTGTCATTCTTCCCAGCAGAGTTCAAATTTTAGCCAGGTCACGGCAGTGCTTTGCCAATGACTTTATGACACAGGGACAACTGCAGTTCCTGGGTGGAAGAGGAGAAGCCCTGGTGCTACCACCGCTCGCGTTTACCCAGGCCAACAGCAGGACGCAGGGTAAGGCTGGGATGCTGATGTTTGGCGCAGCCTCTTGAGGTTCCTCCCCGTCTTCTAACGCCCCTGCGATGGAGGGCATCAGCCAAAATACCAGTTACCCCTTACAAGTGCTCTTGGGGGTGCTACATCGGTATTAAGTGTGTCCTGCAAAGGAACGTGCATCGCCTAGCATGTTCCTCCAGATCTGCACAATGAAGACGACAACTGGGACGCGTTTTCCATGAGCAGGAAGTGAAGCCTCATTTCCTGCAGATTTGTGTTCCGTATTACTGCAAAAATCGCAGCTCCCTCCCTGTGTCTCCAGCCACACCCACACCAAGCAGAGGGTACATGCTGTAATGACATGCATGACTAATTAGCAGGCTAAAATGCACGTGCAGCCTGGCCGGGCAGCTGCCGCTGAGCAGGATGGCAGATGGCCGCGCTCGCAGCCTTCCTACCCCAAGCTCCGGTGCTTGAAGGTCAGGTAGGGGAAGGGGTTTTCGGGAGACACACAGAAACTTCTCTTTGGGTCTTCTACGTGCCTTTCAAGCATAGTTGGATTCATCAATGGAGCTCAAAGCATTGTAGGAGGCACCACCAGATCGCACAGCACAGCATTCCCGTAGGAAAGTGGGATAACAGGGCTGGGTTGAGCTTAGCAGGGCGCTGGCTCAAGTGGCGCCATAAAATCTGTGTGTTCTGCATCTCCTAAACATCCTCAGCAAGTCTGGAGCTGCAGATGTCCTCACACCAGACCAAGCTCCTGTTGGCTGGAGCCTTGTAGCAGTTTCCAGACTTTGCCTTTTCTGGCTGGAGTTAGAAAATGTATAAATATTGAAACCAGAAGTGGGGGAACTTCTTTGTAAGAGTCAGAGTTGGTAGGCTCCTTCTTACAGTTCCTCTGTATCTACTCGCCCCCTTAGATGGCCATTTACTCCAGCACTAAGGCTGTGCAGGGTAAGCTATGGGCTCTTTCTCTTCCCCTGCTGGTTTCGCAGTGTGTTGGCTGTGTGCTGCCTTAGGAGAGAGGAACCGGCCAAGTCAGGAGCTGTGGCACAACGGGGCTCTTCTGGGGTCAACGTGCACCAACCCAAGTTCTTGGTGCTGCTGGCAGGAGGCATCTTGCACTCCTCTGTCCCGGTCCCCTACTCCCACTCTCCATGTGCTGGCCTTTGTGCTCAGGGAACCAATCCAGCTGAAAAAGTATAGAAAAAAGGAAAAAGATGGAGTTTGAGCCTGGATTAATTCGTCAGTCTGGCTGATGGCATGACCACTCGATACCAAGCATCTCCACAAGAGAAGGGGCCACTTTCTCTTTGAGCAGGAGCTGATATAGAAGCCAGTTATTAAAAAACATCTTCCATAGGCACAAGCAGTGGTGCCAGGAGCAGTCCTGCTTTCCTCCAGCCGCTGTTTCCCAACACGGCCGTGCCCCCGCCTCGTGCTGACGGGTGGTTTCAGCCAGATCTGAGCTGGCTGGAAGCTCCTGGTTTGTTGTCAGCTAATTTAGTTCCCTGATTAGTTCCCTGACCCAGCACCCTGGGTGGCTGTGTGTGTGGCAAGGGTGGTGAGAAGGACATCTGTCTCTCCCATTCAACACTACCATGGATTTGTGCCCAATTAAAACGACTATTAACTGGGCCTTCATTAGTAGGATTGACAAAGGCAACTTTTAATCAAGCATTTGGCTTGCAGAAGAGGTGGAGGAGGGAAAGGATCACTTCCTCATTGACAACGGATATATTAAAAAAAAAGAAAGAACTAAAAAAAATTCCCATGAGTAATTTCAGTGTGATACAGCTGGATTTTAAGATTCAGGATTTAGGTGTAGGGGGGATAAAATCTATTTTAAATCCCCACTTTTTCTCCCCAGTCAGAAGAGTTGTAGCAAACGTCAGGTTAAGGTGCTGACTGGTTTCCATGTTGGCTCTGGAATGTTTTTGCCAGAACTGGATTTTTATGTCCCATTTATAACGGGGCTGGAGCAGGGGAGCGGTGCTGTAATGGAAGTGCTGACACCACTCCATCGCTCGGCAGCCCTGCTAACGATGCCCACGGAGCTGGAGGAGCCGACTTGGCAGCTTATGTGGGGCCAAGCCAGACAGAAAGGCTCTTTGAAAATAACTTAGTGCTCTAAAAATAAACACAAGAAGACTAAACTTCTGGCATTCAATGGGCGGCAAAATTGCTCTCGGCTTTATTGGAGTCCCAGGACATTGTCCAGGACTACCCCAGTGCTGCCACAGCACGGGGTTAATTGCTTAAGGTGTGGTGGGAATTGTTTGGTGTGAGTCATTAATTCTCTTTATTTGATGTAGGAGTTACCTGAAGGAGAGAAGAAAAACTAGCTAAACCGGAATAGCCCTGGCCTTGCTGAGGGTGGAGGAGAAGTAGGGTGCAAGACTGCAGGTGTTTATCTACGCCATGTCCTTCTGTCCCTGTGGGACTGCAGGAGGAGAGCCGGTGGCCACCAAGTGTCCTCCCAGCCCCACACCCCAGCCCTCCGGGACTGTGTTGGGCTGGTGCAGCCCCATTCTGGGCTTCCTCACACGATTTTCATGACTGTGATCCCTTTTGCTGGTATGGAGTGGAAATCTGTTCCCGGGGAGGAGGAACAAAGGCTGGGTGCTTTAAGCCGCCATGCTGTGGTCTTCAAGGAGTTTCTGGTTATGTTCTTGGAGGAGCTGCCTTTCTCTTTTCTCCCGTTGAAATGCCCGTTGTGCCACAAACCACAGGGCAAACAGTCAGCAGAGCAAACCCACTGCAGGTGTAGGCAGCAACCGCTCCGCTCGGCGCGGGGCACACACGCTTGGGAGAGGTGCTGCTACGGGGAAGAAGTTGCTGTTTAACACCATGCGAAAGCACCTCAGCGGGGGACACCACCATTTATCTTGATTTTTGAAGAAACCAAGTCCAAAGCTGAGTTTTGAGCAGAGCCAAATTCAGTTGTTGTTTGTGGTGGGGAGAACTGTGCAGATATCAGGAAGTTCTGAAGCTCGCTGAAGCAGAAACACTGGTTCAAACCGCAGAATCTAAAGGGAAATTTAGGGGAGCCTGGGGCTTTTGAAAATAAATTGTTCGCTTTACATAATGAAAGTTTATCTTAGCAACGACAACCTGGCCAGCAAGAGCCAGAGCATGGGAAACACAAGGGATGCTCAGGAGATGGGAGAGCAAGGGGGCCCCCACAGGAGCTGGGGAAATTAATTCAAAATATATATTTCAAGTGGGCTTCTACAGTTTGGAAAAGCGTGGCATAAATCATGCCGTGGGTGTTACTTGAAAAGCAGGCTACGAACAGATGTTTTAAACTCAAAACACGTCCAGGTGAAAAGCCCCAAGGCAGCCGTGCTCAGCGAGGCCCCCGGCTGCAGCACACTGCCTCGCTTCGGAAAATCCATTTATTTAGTGGCAGCCAGTGGCTGCGTTTACCCATTCCCCTGTGACAGCGGTGTCCGCTGTGTGGAAACCCAGGCTGCATTAGTGAAGCTAGAAAACTAACAAAGCCGGGGCACCTTTGCATTCACTCCCTGGTGCGTGTTTACTGAGCTCAAACCCTTTCGCGTGCTTTGTCTCAGCCTTGGAAATGCAGTAGAAAATTCCAGCAGTTCCCTTCGGCTGAGCAGAGGCTGCCACGTGGGCAGGTCCACACACGGCCACCGGTCCTCTCCACCATCAGATGTCTTCGTGTAACTCCAGATTCAGACCGAGATGAGCTTTCACCCGGAACGCACGTTTGCAGTTCTTCCAGGGAGTCTCTGTAGGAAGCCTTGCGGGCTGCTGAAGGGTTTCGTTTCATTTCGCTGTACAGCTTGTAAAAGGCTTCTTGGAAACCAGATCTTTGCATTTCACTTGAGTTCGCTTATCTGCCAAAAGCTGTTTCGAGTGACTCTTTCCAAGCCACGTTAAATGAATCCTTAGGTAAGAAGGAAGCAGCAACAAGTACTGCGTGCCTTTGTTGAGAAGTCACCGGTTCTAATTACGTTCCTGGGTGACCTAGAACCCATCTGGCAAGCAGCACCTTAAATTGCAGGCAGCTCCAGAGAGGGCAGAAAGCCCAGCATCCCTGAACCAAACCAGGGCCATCACGAGCCACAGCTGCATGCAGTGAGCAGCAAGCGGGTATAGACGCGGAGCAGGGCTGCTTCTCTGGTTTCCCTGCGTGTCAGACACAGTTGGTTCCCCATAGACACCCTGAGGAGCAGGCAGCGTGGTCTGCTCCTTGAGGAGACAAAATGAAACTCGTAATGGATCCAGGAGCTAGTTTTGAATCCCAGCAGCGCTGTCACCCTCCGGCTGGGCAGCTCCTGTACCCGGGTGCCTGCCGGGCTGGTACGTCTGCACATCTCCGATTTCCACGCGGCAGAAGCGCAGTAGCTGCAGCGGGCTGTTTGCTCCTGCTGCAGCTGTTTGTGCGGCTGTTTGGCTTGGAAATGTAAGCTAGGTAGGCACAGCGAAATGAGTGAGAAATGAGTAAGAAATGAGCTCTCTTTTACACCAGAACCTGGAGGTAAACACAGCCGTAACTTTTAAAAATCGCTGTCTAACGACTGGCAAAGTAAGTTTGCTCTTTCCTTAAAGGCATTTTTTTTTCCCTGTAGCCTTGCAGGCGGAAACTTGCCCGGCAGTTGTTAAAACATGGTGCCTGCCCAGCGCAAGAGGATTACTGTGGCATCTCCTCTCAGCTAACATTAACTGCGCCGCGGTGAGGCCGCCATGTTTGAGGCTGCGTCGGAAGCAGTTTTAGAAAGGCAGCTGCCGGCTTGTTCCCCTCCTGCCTGTGCCTGCTCAGCCTCCCCCCCCCCACCACTGCTGCTGAGCTCTCTGCTGTACATTATTATTTTTTTTTTGTCACCGCAGTCAGTTGAAATACCATGCAAATGATATCTGCCTTTATTAACGCCCCGGCGTGCTAGTGACGCACTGCAGCCTTTCTCGCAGGAAACAAAAAAAAAAAATAAAAAAAATACCCTGGGGTGCGCTGGGAAGCAGGATGCGGACCAACCTTCTCCGCCAACGGAGATTCTCGCCCTTTAAGAAAAAGCCCGCAGTAATTTTCCATTACCCTGCACGGTCTTGCCTACGTGGCAAGAATTGTTTGTGGAGGCTGGAGCATCGCTGGTGAGGCGCGAGCCCCCGATATGGCTGCCGTTGCTTGGCTACGCGCTCGGCATGCCGGCAGCGCGCCAGGCTCCTGGGAAGCACCTTTGTTCCCGAGAAGGGCTTTGAGTTGTGTTTTCGTGCCGAAGGCAGGGGACAAATGCTGCCTTTCTCAAGCCGCCTGGCAGAACTGGGGGTTCCACATGGCGCGAGCCAGCCAAAATACTCGGGGATAATAATGTGCTCGGGGTCTGTCTCCTGGGATGGTTTTCCTGCCTTTGCACAAGGAAACGTCTTATAACGAGCTCGTGGTGTTTGTCTGCTGTCACAGTGATCGTAACAGTCACTTAACCGAGGCAGCGCGTTGAATCGGGGAGAAACAGCATCAGCAGAACCTCCCCCTGCGGTTGTTGTTCCTATGTAATAACCCAGACAGATAGGTGTTGTTCTGCAACTTGATAAACAGATTTATTTTTTTTTACTGTAAGCTCTGGAGTCCCGATGGGTGAGTCTCTGCTCCAGTCCACCGAGGGTTGTCTGAAATGCCTGAAATATTTCAAATGCCACCGGCAGAGCTGCAGCAGCATGGAGGATCGGGTTTGCGTGCTTTCCCGGCTCGCTGGGGCAAGGCTTTAAGTACGGCAGCAGCGTTAGTGCAACGGGCATCTTCATGATGTCTTGGGCACGGCTTCAGCTCCGGGATAGCTTGTTTTAGCTGTGTGAGGCTTGGTGCTTCCATTAATAACACAGCTCTGTGTTCCTCTGCTAGCAGCCCGTGCTGTCAAGGACTCTCCCTCCACCAGCAGCCAGACCCATGCTGAAAACCAGTCCTCCCGGTTAGATAATGCTGCCATTTGGTTTCTGCAGCACCCTGGGGGAGCTGGCCCCCAGGGGGAATGGGTGAATGTGTTATTTTGGGGTGTTTGGCTACCACTGGAAACCTGAGAACTGAAAAATGAAGTATATAGTGGAACACATGGAGTGTCAGCCTTAATTTAGCTTCACCGAGTGTGAAGCCAGAGGGAAATTTTATGCTCGTGATCTGGCATCCTTCATCGCTCACGTGAACGAACCTCACCCAGCAGAGCCCTGGCACAGCTACAGAGGAGACCACCTACCCAGCCCTGCTGCTGGGGGGGCTCCAGATGAATCGTGGCTTTGAGGCATCTCCCCTTGGGCACAGGTATAGCCCTACCTGCAGCCCTCCCTGTATCCCCGCAAGGCTTGTCTCCTAACCACAACCTCTCTGAGGTTTATAGTTTAAAGACGTTGGCTTCCTGGAGTTTCTCTTGAAAATTAGCAATGTTCGCTGCTTCCTGTGCTCCTTTTCTTTTTTTGGTCCTGTCTCCTCACATCCAGCCCTTCTACCACCTCTTCTTCACCCCTGTTGCTGCTGGCTCCATTGCTGCCACCCAGGAGCTCAGCTAATGTCCCTGCCATGGGGGACCTGGACCGTGCTCCCCACCTCCCGGAGACCCATGCAGGAAGGGTGGAGCTGGGCAGGTTTAGCAGCTTGTCAGCATGCTCTGTCACCTGGAACGTGCTTGTCCTTCATCAGGGAAGTCCGCCTTGTATGTTGGGAATGACTGAGCAGATGGTTAGGATGGTGAGTTTCCTTAACCCTAGGTCAAATTTTCTCATATGGATAATTAGATGGTTAGAAACAGCACCTTAGCCACCTTACGCACTTGCTTGGCTCTCTGTTCAATTAAGTTTTTGACCTGTCGTATCTGTCCTTGAATTGTTTGGTTTTTAAAAAAAAAAAGTCAGCGACTGCCTCTTAGCAATTTTAGAAAAACTTAGTGTCTAAGAAACAATGAGCCTGGCTCTTGAAAAGCAATTGTTAGCAGTAGCCCTTTTTCTTTTCATTGTGTTTTCAGATGTGGAAAGCAAAACTTCTGAACTCTCTTTTTTTTCAAGAAGGCAAGCTCACATAGAGGCTTGCAAAGGAGGGTCCCCTCCTGAAACAGATTTGGCCCTGCGCCGCGTCTGCTGCAATGTGCCACCACCACGGCTTGCCTTTGCTCGGGATTTACTCCACGCGGTAAAACGCGGAGGATGCGGTGTGCCAGGAGGAGGGTTTGCCTCCCTCATGTGAGCAGTTGGGAATGTGGGTGAGTCAGTGCCTTGTTTGGGGAATGAAACCTTCCACCCTGGTCTCTTACGCCTTTGTTTGCTTTTAGAACTGCAGTATTGTTGAAGGTAGCTCGTGCTCCGGTGGCTTCTCTGTGGCTCAGGGAACATCTGGTTTCACGTTTTCTATTTCCTTCTTAAAAGCACCTAGATGAGAACACATCTTTCTGTGTGCGCTCAGCAATCCATAAGATCCAGCAGACCTTGTGAGATCAGAGCAGGCAAAGCCACTCCTGTCCCCAGCGAACACGGCTCGTTGTCAGTACAACCGGTGCAGCAGGGTGTAGTTCTTCTCCAGCAACGTCGCTAATTAAAGTAGTGGCAATTTGCAAATACAAAATTAGAACGGTCTTTGAGGACAATTTGTTTCAAGAAGGCAAGAAAAGCAGAGAAAGAGAGAATGTGTAGGAAGGACACAAAAACCCCACAGCACAATTTTCTAACTTTTCTAGCTTTCAATGTTTGATTAAGCTTAGGGATCTGTGGCCATTTTGGGAACGAATTGACAGATTTCAAAGGTTTTAAATACCTCAAATGATATTACTATTTTTGAAAATAAAATTCTTCCTTTATTGGGATGCTTAAATATGGGTTTAAGTGCTTTCTCTTAGGTTTTGCAGATTGAAAAAAGGAGATATTGAAAGACTCCATACATACGTTGTGCCATTTTCTGTTACTGCAGTTTAACGTCTAAACCTGATCTTTTTTTCTGCATGTAACAGATAGTTTTCATTCTTGGGTTGGTGGTCTGTTGGTTGGTTTTTTTTTTTACATTTTGATTTAAGTCTGGCAGTTATTCCCAAAAGCTCAGTATTTGTATTTATTCCATAGCAAGCATGTGACTCCTGTGACTGCATAACTCTATCAAAATGAATTTGGGTTCCTTTTGTTGCAAAATGTTCCAGGGCTACGGATACGATTTGAATGCGTGATAAGCTCTGAGTATTGAGGTTGCAAGGGAAACTATCCGCAAAATCCTACGGATTAAGGTCATGCATGAGATATTTAATTCTCCCTCCTGTGAGGTTCGATTGCAAGATACAGTCTGCTCCCACTGACTTCTTAAAATGAGAAAGCTTGAAAAATTGACCAGATTCTGTCAAATTTGCTTTGCTGCTAGAGGAGCTGGCGGCGTTGAAGAAACACGGAACTGTGAGGAAAGGAAGCAGCAGGGACCAGGAGGGTCAAAATCCCTGCTGGCTCAGCTTGGAAGTGAGGAATGCCACCAAGATGACTCTCTTTCTGCCAGAATTTCATCCACTGTAGAATTAACCGTATCAGAAGGGGAAGCTCTTCCTCTTCTTTGTTGCTGTGATTGCAGCAGCGTTTCAAGGCTGCAGTTGGGGCCAAGGCTCCATTGCCCTGAGCCAAAGAATCCGTGTCCTTGCAAGTAAAAGACACGAGGTGAGGATGGGAGAAATGCGGAGAGCAGAATGGAGGTGATGGGGGAAGCACCTTGGCCCTATGCAAATTTAGTCATAGGGGTTTTTTCCACCCCTCCTTCCCCCAGGCAGATATATGATCAGACAATATGCCACAGTCAACAGCCTTGACTTCATGGAAGGTAAAATTTGGATTGCTCTGTTGGCCAGCCCATCCCCAAGGCACTGAAGACCACTGCTCACCTCTAAATCTGCCAGGAGCTGATTTGTTTGCAGGTTTTTGGTGGTTGTCTTTTGGTTTTTGTTGCATTTTTTTTTTAAATAGATGTGACCATTCTTTTTCTACTTGAATTTGAGTTCACCA
>VWZZ01008421.1:692286-705070 GCA_013399095.1 Psophia crepitans | reverse complement strand
AGCTATTGAAAATCATCCGATGGGAATAACTTCCAGTAACCGATTCTGACGTACAAATGGGGTGTACCCTTATGGAGAGCACCCCACCCCCCGTTTTTAACAGTTAACCCCCGATGAGCTGCGTGCACTCCCTCTCACAATCACCCCGTGGATGTAATAATTTCACCCTGTTGCAGACGTTATTAATCTTTTCTGTCCTTCATGATGCCTGTAAGTAGGGCATCGCTGCTGCCTGGCTGCACGTCCCAAGGGAGCCTGGTGGTGTTTGTGCAAACCTGATTGGGCTGAGGAAGGGGTGGAGAAACGGAGTTCTCTGCCCGGGATATATTTAGTGAATGCAGCTGTGGGAGGCAACAGGAACAAGAGAGCTCTTGTGTTGCCAGAGCTCTGACAGCTCACATGCCTAAATAATCTGCTGTTTTCCTAGCAGTACATTTTCCCCGCTCTACAGTGGTTTTAGTTTGAATGTAAAGTTATACTTTAATGTAGCCAGAATTCTTCCTGGAACTGAGTAGTGAGATGCATTACGGTGCCAGCCTTGCGTTAGCCCTTCAAGGGGAGCAGCAGGCACCTTCCACATGCACTGGACCTTCTCCATGGCAAGAAGGGAGGTTTGACTTCGTTTCCATCCATCAGAGAGGCGGGTGGTGCAGGAGCATGCCTTTTGCATACACTGCAGTGTCTGGAAGCAGCCCTGCAGCACTAGTGCAGCCTTTCCCAAGCACATAAACTGCTTCTTGCTAGGACTGATGAGCTGGGGTGGAGAGTCTGCTTTCGGTATGCCAGGGCACTTCATCATGCTGTGTAAACCCTGCCGGTCTTCCTGCCACCTCCGGGAGTCTGATCCAATATTCTCTGGTACGTCATGGAATAAAAAAAGAGCACAAAAATAGGTTTACCCACCTGCCGTGTCAAGGGGGACCATGTTACTGTTGCTCTCTGCATTAGGACTAATTTGTCTGGACTCTCTGGCCACGTTCAGACTTGTCCCTGGAGAAACAGACCGAGGCTGGGAATTCCCAATGCATCTTCTTCCCTGGCTTGCTCAGCAGCACACAACAAGCCACAAGCTAGTCTGCCTTGGGCATTAAAAGTTTATGACAAATTAAACTGCTGAATATAAAAAGAACTATTTTTTAAGGTCTTGTTCTAATACAGTTAAGGGGTTAGAAAAACAAGGCTGGTACAGCGAGCTCCAAAGTATGTCTTTGTGTCAGGGCACAGCCTGGGGACGGTGGAGATGATGGAGATGCATACATCTAGAAGGAGTTAGATAATGCCATCGCTTTCCTAGAGCCTGCCCCACGTTATGGTGGTTTTGGGTCCCCAGCAGCGCTGCTGGGCGAGGCTGCGGTGACACAGTTGGGTTTCCTCTGCCAGGGCAGCACCCTGCCCCTTCCCATCCTGTGACAGGGACTTGTACCCACCCGAAATCTGTATCAGCAGTGCAGCTCCTGTGGGTGGCTTTCATGGTTCCGCCACAGGCTGGCATGGATCCTGAAACCAATCCAGCTTTTATTAACATTGTGCTCTGTAGGAGCTCTGGATACAGCTGTCCCACCTTTGCATGCTGTGACCTGAGAGAGTTTTGGTGGTTGGCTTGTTTATCAGAAATCTCACTGAAGCATAGAAAAATGCATCTGTGAATAAATCTGCACTGAGCTCAGTGCCCCGCGTACCCACACAGTATTTTCTGTGTCTAATCTCACCGAGTCTGTGCCTGAGACTTGAGTTTTTTCAGCAGTTAAATGGTTAAGTTCAGGACTAATTGGCTCTGAGAGCTCCAGTCCTTTGCAACAGATTATTGGCATGCTGGTAGAGCAGCTCCCTTCCTTCCCTTCCCCCATCATTATAAAAACATGTACTGTAGCGAGAAACCAAATACCACATGGCGCCCTATACGGAGCCCATCAGTGCTCCAGCTCAGTATTTAGCACAAAAGTCCCTTTATATTTGGGAAGCGGAGGGAGAAAATTCTGGAAACACAAGATCTCGGTGATACCGGCTGAATCAGCAGATTTATTTGCACTGTACAGGGTGCTGGAGTCCAGAGCCTCACGTACCAGCCCAGGCTGCACGCACCCACTCACCCCACGCCAGCGTGGGGAAGGGTCCCGGGTGCTTTCTAAAAGCTGAAGGCAGATGGGAAAGGCTGGTCCATGCACAAGGAGAGCTCTGTACGCACCCCGTCGCTTCTCTGCTTGCCAGGTTACAGCTTTCGCAGGGCTCTGAGGAGTCCCTGAGGGACTGAATGTAAAGAGAGAAAAAGGAAAGCTTTTAAAAAAAAAAAAAAAGTTGCATTTCTGGTTTCCTGTGGGGACGGCTGCGTTTTTAGGCAGCTGTCTACGGAGGCAGTCGCCATTTCGTGAAGCGGCATTAATGCGGCGGGAGGAGACATGTTGTGTTCGTGGGAGTCTGTATTTTAAGGTTTTCCCCTTGGTTTTAATCAAGAGGCTTACTCGCTCCACCTTCACCCTCTTTTGGTCTAAGGGCTTGTATTGTTAAACTTAATGTCTAAAAGTAGTAACAACGAGTCTTACTTGTTTTCCTAAAAACAAGGAAAAAGGGGAAAAGTTACCCTGGGGGAATCACAGTGTGCAACCAAAATCAGGTCTCTCTCTCTCAGTCAATAATTTTAGAGGTGTAACGTGGTTCCAAAAGTGCCGCCAAGCCCGTAGCAAGGGTAACTAGGACGGTAGGGTGGCTGTGCACCCAGCATCGCAGGGACAGACCTGAGGTGCTCAGGGAAAGGCAGTAGATCAGGTATGTTTTAAATACAGTGTTTGGGTCTAGTGTAAGAAGATGTCTGACTGGTATGTGCACACACGTTACCGGCTCTTTTTGACTTGCACGGGCTGACTTGAATTCCAGGTATTGAGACATCAGTTTTGATCTCAAATCTCAGACTACTGCTGGTGCTGCAGAACCTCTCATTTGATCAAAAGAGAAAAAAACTGATTGTGGCAGGAGCGAGGTCAGACTGAATCCCCTTCAGCGCAGAACTCTTAGAGCGAGCAACAGCATTTTTGTTAAGGGTCTTCGGTGTTGGAGTTTACTTTCTCCACTCTGGGATCTTTCACTTGCAAAATACATTATAAGACTCATTTGTTTAACAAGTCTCTGGGAGCTGGGAGAGGGAGCGTTAATGCTGGCGTTTGGGAATACAAGCGGTACTGTTGCATTTGATTTTGGTTTCATGTCGTTATTTTCTGGTTTCAGAGTCAGGAAAAGCTGCTCATTTATTTTTCATGTAGCTGTATTTTTATCCTGGCTTTTTAAGGAGGCAGGGCTTACGAAACCGTGCTGTGAGAGGCCTTGAGCTTTTGAGCTGATCTTCAGTTTCGACAAATCTCAGTTCTAGAGTTTCTGCGCTTTATGGAGATGAATTAGTGCTTCTGCTAAAGAACGAACTACAAAATGAGTGCAAAGGCTATCTTTTCTGCTTTCCTTGCTGACCGAGCGATTGGCATCCATGTGCCAGGTGACCGGTCAGTAACGTATAGCTCAGAAATATCGCAGCCTCTGCCCGAACATGGCGCAGGAGCAGGGATGCTGCAGCAATGCAGCGCTGGTCAGGTACACGCGCTGCCAACTATCGCAAAAGCAGGCCCTCGTTATTTCCGTTGCTTGCAGAAGACTTGGTCGCTTCTAACCGTGATATTCAAATACAAACTAGCACTGCAAAAAGTATTGGTCATATTTAAAACCAAGACTAAGTCAGATTCCTCCGTGTTAAGTGCAGTTTGACTTTGTA
This sequence comes from Psophia crepitans, assembly GCA_013399095.1. NCBI lineage: Eukaryota > Metazoa > Chordata > Aves > Gruiformes > Psophiidae > Psophia > Psophia crepitans. The sequence continues at coordinate 701,316 of VWZZ01008421.1, read as the reverse complement.
AAGGTCTTTGATCTCCCCACTCTCGGTCTAAAAGAGCTTTTCCTTTTAAAGCGTGTAACCTGCAAAGGTTTGTTTCTCTGCGACAGCGATTCCTTCATTACAGAGAAGCAATGTAGAGAAACCTTTTTGCCACTTCAAGATCATTATTTTCTTGATGCTCTTTTATGCTCTGCTAGGGTTACATTAAATCTTCAGGTCAAACGCAACTGGAATGCAGCGTGCACCGACAACCAGCAATGCTTGTAGTACAGAGCTCTGTATGAAGTTCGTGCACGTCTTTGATTTCTTCATGTAAGACTGTGCGTTATAATGATAATATAAAGCATAAAATAATTTCCATATCTAAAAATTACTTTTTCAGCATATACTAATATGCCTTAATTAGGTTATATTTGCTCCTGTGCTTAATTCGATTCATTAATATCACTTGAGTAGACTTTCTGCATTTAAAAAATTGTTCGTCAACTTCATTTTTGGTTCCAATTTCCATTATCTTTAGTGCATGTGTGTGTAGATATATATATATATATAAAAGATAATCCTTTACTAATCTTTTGAATAGAACAGTTTTCATTCACACAGCAAAAGTAATATCCCTGAACATTCATTATCAGGTGCTGATATGCTAGCCAGGAGCACAATATCTTAATAATTGGAGTTTAAGAAAAAAAAAAGCCAGTTATTAAAGTCCCAGTGTTTAATTTTTGTTCATGTTAGGATTCTAAATTATTGAAGCGTTTGACTTTACCTCCTATGCATACAAACTCATGTTCCCCATGTATTTTTTTCCCCCGAAGTGTTTTATGGTCTCCTTTATCTTAAACACCAGGTCAAAAGTGCTGCTTAATACCAGTAACATGTGTGGCTTGTTACAAGAAAATTCTAGGTGTTTTTCCCAATTAAATGCATTATGTTTTGACCTGTTTGCTTTTACTTAAGTCTAACATTTGGTCTCTTAAAGGTATATTGAAGGAGATTAATAAGAGGTGAAGTACCTCGCACAATTTAATTTATACTATCCTTTTTGCCATTATTAATAAAAATAGGCAAGGAAAAGAAATCTTGGGGAAAATACAAATAATGATGCAATTATACCTGCATATACATGCTTGCTCTTACTCTTGAAATTCAGAGAGCTCTGCTTTATGTTCTCTTTCCCTTCTATGGACTGGGTTAGTTCATGGCAGTTACATTTTCCAAGTACTGACATACATGTGCATTCCTAAATTCACTTCATATGCTTCCAAATCCTTAGGACAACATTCCGTTTAGACACATCAAGAAAAACCTGGAGTGATTCCACTGACCTAAATGTAATTACGCAGCGCTGAGTTAAAGGCACAGGCACATAACTTAGGTCCCATACGTTTGGAGTAACAAGAAGAGATCAAAATCCCAGCTTTTGTTAATAATCTGAATGTTCCTAGACCTTAAAACAAGACATATTTGAGAGAGGTAGTAACTTCTTGTTAAATCCACTATTCCATCTTGAAGCAAATAAGTCATCTCTTGGGCACACAGGCTCTTGTTCAGGTCTTCTGCTGGGTGAAATTGCAGTGGAAGTTGCAGTCAGATTTTTCAGATGGTGATCAAGTGCTGTGGATGTCTGACCCAAGATGTCCTGCATTCCCTTTGCTGCTTTAATTGTACAAAAAACCATTGACCTCATTTTGCGACAGGACTGCACCAACAGTGTTTTCTTGGGCTCCTTGCGTTTTCTCACTAGCTCACCTTCACGTACTAATCTTTGGCTAAATATAAAAACTAAAATACACTGTGAATGATTTCAAGCTCGGACAAGATTATCACCATTAATGGCTTGGTCAGAGAGAGCGAGTGTTTGTTTCAGCATGCAAAGCTGTTGCCTGCAACAGTTAAAGCTGCTAATTCTCGAGTTTAGATGGAGGCCGTGCCTGAGATGCACAAAACTGCTCTAGCCCCTAGGCTGATGAGCGCTCCTCGCTCGGTAAAGCTCTGGCAGGAGCCAGTTTATAGTGAATAGACTGTCGGAAGAAAATACAAAGCTCATGGGAAACATCAGTCTGACACAGAAGCTATTTCTGTTCAGGTGACATTCTCATCCAGGTGTGCCCCTGATGCAGTATCGCTACATCAGAAATGGATTGGACTCCACATCGAACAAGTGCTGACAAATATGAAGAAATTTGTTTTGAGCTACAAATTATAAGGGGTCTGTTCTGTTACGTGCATGGTGCAGCACCACAGCGTGATTCAGTGCTTCGCCAGGCTGCCTATAAAATAAAAAAAAGTATATGCTTGTAAGATTTCAGGAAAAAAAAGGCACAGTTTCTTTTCACTGCATGTGGCAATTTGCTGAATAATGCATCATTTTGTCGACTATTACATAGCAATCAATAAAATGCCCTATGGTGCTACCTGCGCACAAGAGACAAGAATGAAATTGTTATGGAAACAAGCGTGAAACTTGCTTGAAATAAAAATCCCGCTTCTATACTTGCGTGTTTGGAGGCCTGGGTTATTTTTCTTTTCATTCTAGAGTAGCTCTAATTCATCTTGTTCGATCTCAGTGAAGTTCATCACATTTGCAAGGCTGGTGTGAAGCTCCTGTGCCTTCAAACCTCCAAGGAGTTTTACAAAGAAAAGTTTATTTGTTGTTATGTTCATCATCTAAACTTTCCAAACTTTCCACTAGAACTCAGATGGGGAGTTAGTAAAAAATAAAAATTAGAGCTAATAGTTGGGGGGGTGTTTGTCCTTGATTTTGTTGTGTAAACACGTATTTGTGCTAAGCAGTCAACACTGGCTCATTTTTGCAGCAAATAAAATTCAAAGATAGACATAAATGCTTTGGAAAATGAACTTTATATCTGCACAAGGAAGTAATTAGGCTAGAATTTCAAAATTTCTGAGTTTAAACAAAACAAAATTATCAATTTCATTGTCTAGATCTTCTAAAAATGTTTGCGTTTGTTTTTTCCCCAGCTACATTTAAAATCCAAATATCTGGAAGACTTTGCTTAGAAGTTACAAAATGTTCCCTTTGGACTTTTCATGTACCAGTTGTGTGACGTGCTGAAAAATGAGAGAACAATATCTTTATTTTGAAACATAAGATTGGGTATGGCTCTCTTTATCTTGCCAATGCTTTGTTTTTACAGCCTCTCGATAAAACAATGGCCATCTCCCAGCTCAGCAGAATGCTCCTGTGACTCTGCAGACCATATTTACACCCAGAATGCTAAGATAAAGAACGCTGTTAGCAGCTTTTACCTTTTAAACAGATTTAAAACCCTACCAATATATCTAATCATTGCACGTTTTCAGTCCTGCAAGTGTCCAAGCAGGAAATTTCATCAGTACAGAGAAGTTGAAGTGTGTAAGTCAAGTCACAGAACCTGCCTTGGCATGCTGTAGCTATAGGTATTAAAGTTCCTGGGAAGGTGCATGTTAGGTTTTTACTTGCTTTCGGAGATTTTTTCAGTCATAAGCAAAGTTGCATCATTCTTCTTCATGTAAGGAGACATGTAATACCTTGTTAGCACTTACAGAAATTACAGCGTCTAAGTAGGTACAGGCAACATGGTCAATCGGTATTTTTTCTACCATGTCCTCGGCCTCTTGTAGAAGTTTGTCAGGACAAGGAGAATAGTTTGTTACCTAAAAGCGGAACTTCAAAAAGCAGATCATTTCATACAAGTAGCAGCAGTTAAAAAAAGGGGTAAACAGATTTGTTTCTTCCCCAGTAGCTTACTTTAAGAAGCAGTTAAGCATATTATTAAAACATCCAAATTCTTTAAGTTTCAGACAATCTAGAGTTTTAAACTGTCGTAAGATTTCATCAAAGGAAGGGCTACTGTACCTTTCCCACTTTTCTTGTACCTCTCAGACTGCCGTTTAAGGTAAGTGCTGTATGTTAAATGTTGACCAAATGCAGCTTAAGTACCTTGACTGAGATGGTTTGTATTCCTTACAGTTCAGAGGGCAACAAGAGATAATCTGAAGATGATCTGTAATAATAACAACATCAAGTTTCAAACCTCCTGAAGAAAAGTGGACTTGATTTCTCAAGAGAAATACATGTGTTTTCCTTAGTCAAGCTAACATAAAGCACAGTAATTAATCCTGTCACTAGACAACAGTTACTGGTCTTTTATTTGCCTTGTGTACAGGAACTCGTGCAAAACTGAAATAGCGAGGTGGGTGCGTTGTTCAGGAGCTCTTAGATCTACAATTTGAGCTCGGGCCACAAGATCACGTGTACAGAAACAGTACTGGTTCTTTGATGCATTGTGACCAATAAGTTAAAAATTTGCTTGGGAAAGACAGTTAAATCCCGCAAAAGATATTGGTTCCACTTCTCACTTCCATTATATCCTTATGTTTTTATTGGTAACTTGTTTTTCTTTGAAAACAGGAATAAAAAGAGTTTAATCTTGGTTAAAAATGCTTCATTTTGAATAAACTGAAAAAGCACTGGAGTTTGGCTTAGCAGACTGAAAGATTTTTTTTTTCTTTACCATATGTTTATGACACTGATAAGAGTTTGTTTCTAATTATTCTTGGTAATAAATCTTTTTTTCTTGCTGCTCTCAAGTTCATCGTTCTAAACATGAGCACCATAACAGTGCTGGCAAACCCGCTGTATTAACATAATTTTAGTTTTCAGTGTTAAATCCAAGAAACAAAAAGGGCATATGTAAAAGTTCTCTTTCCGTGTGTAGATGTGTTTGCAATTATTCATTACAGGCTAGAACAAAAGTCTGGATTTGAATTCCAGTTCCAGACACAGAGCAGAATGAATAGCGTGAGCTGATGGCTAGAATTGGGGTTTTATCCTTGCTACTGCTTGTCTTGTGACAGTAGCAAAAAGCTTTAGCTAGGATTGATATACCATAATCATCTTCACCAGTCCCACAGGGGAGTTGGTTCCATGCTTAGAAGAACTTTGTCTTGATTTACATTTCTGCCTGTTGACATTACTGTGTGTCACTGCTGTGAAAAGTCCACAGATGACAGTCGGGCATGGCCTGACTCTTACAGTGTCTGCGTGCACGCTGCTCCAAAATCCCGGGTTTTCGGGAGTGCGATGGAAGGTGATTTGTAGTTGCTGGTACAATTACTGTGATTTCATACTGAATTAGTGAGGAAGAAAATAGAGAGGAGGGGAGCAGATCGTTTGGTTTAGTAACATATTACAGGTTACATACAAAAATAGAAAATAGGACTATATTCAGGACAAAGCGACACTTTCTGTGAACACCCAGTTTGGAGGAAGTTAAGGACCTACCACAAAACAGCTTGCTGTGTTCAAAGGGCATTTGATATCCTGTTTGCATATTCTCTGTCAAAACAATCCAAATGATTATGTTGGGCGTAGGGCTTAGAATATTGTTATTGATTTCTCCTGAAAAGTGGTAGAGTTTTGTTTGAAGAAAAGTTTGGTGACATTGCACATCTCTCCATCTTGTTTCGACTCTTTTCCACTTCAAAAGGCAGACAGAATACTTAACCATTTCGTCAAATACTGGGATCAGATCTCTGACCTTTCCGTTCTATTTCTGTCTCCAAAGAGCTGTATCCGACTTTTGCACCTCCTGTATCACCAGCGCCAAGCTTCTTCATCGACCTTTTGGTATCCCCTGCTGCAGAGGGCATGCAGAGAAGGGACACTGCCCTGTGGAATTTCAGTGTGCTTGTGCACGTTGTCCCTGAGGGATAATAATAATCCTCACAGGAGCTAAGGGGAAGGAAAAAAAAAGTTGTAGAATAAAATAGTTTGGGTGAATCCCAGAAAGTGTGGTTGTGTGCCTCTATCTGGAATTTTAGCCACAGATGCAGTCTCAAAAAATAGTTCCCAAATTAGTAATGGAAACATTAAGTAGTCTCATTATTATCAGACATGTGGTTCAAAAAACATGGCTGAAGTATTCGGTCCGATGACACACAAAGCAAGAAAGCGTGTCGTCTGAAAGAGAAGGAATAAACGGTATGGAGGATTTTGCAGTTTAGAAACGCTGAATTTAGAAGGGGAAAACAAGGGGTACCCGCAGAGGCAGCAGGAATGAGAATTTTGTGTTTATACAGAGCTGACCATGGCAGAAAAAAATGTGAAAAAGGAGGCTACCACTGTTTCATTAGGAAAGAAAAATGCAAAGAGAGAGGCTGTTACTGGTACACAAACAGCAAAAGTTGTGTGACGAGTGCCGCGGCTCTGGAGAGAGCGACTGTACTTACGTTCACATACGTACAGTTCACTTGAAGCCAAGAAGTAGAAGAGGTGATGGATACTTGTGTAAGCTTTTTTTTTTTTTGGAGCTGCTTTAGGCCTTGGTGGCCAGGAAGCAAAAGAGCAGCGCTGAATATATTTAATGAGGATATTAGACTTCCAGTAATTTTTTTTGTTACATGTAGCAGCAATACAGTAAGTGACTTTCAAAACCATTTCTGTTTGTAAATGTACATGAATGATTTTTTTTTTTTTTTTAAAGAGAACTAGTCTGTTATACTAAACAGTCTGGTATAGTTAGAGAAAATCAGATAACGGTTTGAGCATACAGGCTAGGCCTTGTTCAGTCACAATCTTAAAGTCTTCTGGCCAGAATCACGCTACCCTTCAAGTGCAATTATGTCTTGAATGCCTGATCTCTTTTCTCCTTTTCACTTGGTTATTACATGTGAATATATATACTTTATATGTTTCTATAGAAATGTATTCTGGGAAGAAGCCATAGAAAGGCTGGAAGCTGTACACTGGACTACTAATCTCGGTCCTTGCTGTGAAGTCATACCTTGCAGCGTTGGCCAAAAATGCTGACGTAAGTAGAAGTGCTTTTTCTTCGCCCTAATTTTATCTAGTTCCTGCCTTATCCTTGGTTGCCTTTCCCCTTCCTTCACTGTTGGTAGTTTTCCAAGGAGAACGGCATCTGGGTTTTGTCTGTGCAAACACCTTTACATATAGTTACGCATGAGTAGTTCCGCTGAGAGCCAGAGGATTAGCCTTTGCAAGAATCTGAGCGGGAATGAAGTTGCAGAACAGGCTCCTGCTCTCCACAATCTCCTTAGACCAGAATTCCAATTCTTCTTCTTGGGGCGGGGGGGGAGGGGGAAGGCCTTTTGCCCTCTTTAAGTGAGCAGCAGTATCTGCTGTTTTGCTCCACCACTGATGCCTTGGCTGGAGGCTGTGGTACCTTTATGAAGGCTACCACCTTCTTTGAAGTCTATAACCACCTTATCACCACTGTCACCAAGCCAGTAGATTTCTGCGTTCATCCCCTGCTACCCTATCCAGGGAGGTCAGCTTTTCTTTGTATTTTTAAAGGAAATACATCTCTCAGCTCAAAATCGCTTCTCCTGAGGAACATTAGTGAGCGATTCTTTTCACCTGACCAGCTACTTCTGACTTTTCCAGGACCCAGCTCAAGAGATCACTGCTGAAGTCCAACTGCATGATTTCAAGTGCCAAATGAGCTTCCACAACCTTCCATAATCATTTTAAGTGCTGTTGGTTTACTTGCTGCCATAACTACCCACGTTATTAGTATAAAAAAGGAAGAACAGGACACCTTTCTCTCTGCTTTTAAGGGAGTAAGCTGTGCAAATAAAAGGAGAAAGGCGTGCATAATTCAAAGTGACTGCTGAAGTACGTAAATATTAATTACGCTACTCTGTCAGGTTTGCTGGGTGTGCCTCTTGCAGAGGAACATCATAACTGACTGGCTGGGGATAGGCATTTATGACAGTGACCAAGAATGTGGGGGATGCCCTTCCATCACGCTGTTATCTGAAGGTTTCCATGGCAGTAGTCAAAATAGGAGACAGTGTCCGGGTGAGGTTGGCATATGAGACAGTTTCTATGGTGTTGGCTAAAAAAAGCGCAATACCTAGTTTTATTTGGGTGTCTGTAGTGTTTCTGAGAAGTACTCATGAGGCCTGGGATTGATGCTGCAGGCAGGCAGGTGATGCGGTTGCTCTGGCTCTGCCCCCCGGCAGGGCTTAGGAGCAGGTTGAGAGTGTACAGCTGTCCTGGTTTTGCTGGGATAGAATCATAGAACTAATTTTTCTGCACAGGAAAGCTGCATTTTAGAGCAGACTGCAGCACTTAATTCTGTGAGAACAAAGTTGATAAGACACTTTAGTTTATGACCAGCTATGAAATGCAGGTTCCCACAGCAATCAAGGTCTTGAGCAGTTTTGGGATAGCCAGGTGCAGAAGCTAGGAGGGGCAAAAGCCAGGGCATCTGCCCCGAGCTGGCCAACAGAAGTATTCCATTGTCGTAAACATCATGTGCCCTATACATTAGGAGATTCTCTGGGATGACCCTCTCTCTTTGATGGCTGCCATCCCTGGAGGGTCTCGCCTGCCATCCCGTTCCCGAGACCTTCTCTTTGCTCCGGAGACGTGCTCTTCCGGATGCTGAAGCTGTGCTGCTTGCTGCATGTGACATCAGCACTCACTGCTGAGAGACTGCAGCTCGCCATCCCTGTGTTGGCCGAGTATAACCTGCTGCATTTTACACTAGTATTGGTATTAAGGTTTTTTACTCTTTTTTTAGATCTGTTTCTATTTAAAAAACTAATTACAACCCCCCAAACTGTCTAAACCACGACAGCAGTGCAGAGGAAGCTCAGGGTGGTTGGCTGTACTCGGGTCAAGAGCACAAGTTTCCGTGGCATCGCTTTACGCAGTGTGGCGGAGCCGGTGCCCAGGCTTGGCCGGCGGGGGGGCTGTGCCAGGGCCCAGGCCGGGCTACCGCATGAACAAGAGCTAATGAGAACAGAGGTGCTTTTTGTGGGAATGGCGGCGTAGAGCGCGATGGCAGACTGGGCCGCCAGGCGGGTGTTCTCACAGGCCAGCTCCGGGGGCTCGGGCCTCGCTGTCCCTCAGTGCAGGTTGGCGAGGGGCGCCCGGGGCCGGCTGAGGTACGAAGAGACGTCTGAAGCGCGGGCTAGAAGAGAAGGCGGTGCTCGGACCAAGCGGGGTCACGGCTGAGATGAGGCGGGATGGAGCGGGGGACGCCCCGGCCAGGTGGGGCTGCGGAGGGGCCGGCG
>VWZZ01008421.1:606589-691357 GCA_013399095.1 Psophia crepitans | reverse complement strand
GCCGCAGAGGGAGCCCAGCTCGACGACCGCCCCGGTGACACTCGTCGGCTCCCGGGCTGCAGAGCGCTCCCCCTCCCCCCTGCTCATGCAGCACCGAGGGGGCTCCGCACACCCCGACCCCCCGATGCAGCACGGAGGACGGGGGCAGCTGCAGGCGGGTTCCCCAATGCAGCAGTGAGGAGAGGGGGGGCTGCAGACCTGTTCCCCTCCAGTGCAGCATGGAAGGGGGGCATCTGCAAACCAGCTTATAACTCCAATGCAGCAGTAAAGGGAGGGGGGGAGAGGTGAAGACTGCACGACATCATCAGTTAAATGTTTAGCCCCAAGCCTGTAGCTGTTTAAAGAGCATTTGTTGCCCGTTGCTGTTCAGATGGGGATATGTTTTCATAGTTGGTAAGAACAAAGACGCCATGTCCTTTTCTCTTAAAAATAAAACTTGGTGGGTTTTTTTGTGGGGTGTTGGCTTTTAACTCTTTCAAAACCAGTAAGAAAAAAAGGCTGCGGATGAGACAGCTTAGTACTTTACTGGAACAATAGATAAAAATTTACTTCGCTTGAGAAACAGCAGTTCAGGTGCAGAACTTTAAAGAAAACTCTTAAGAATTACGTGCAATATGATTTTGCAATTAAAACGGCAATACAGAAACTTAGATGCTGAAAAAACCAAAACTCGGTCATGCCAAGTCTACAGTTTAAAGTTGGCAAAATACTACAGTTGTGATTTAGACGACACTGCGAGAAGAAAAGGTAGTTACTTAATTATGAATTACCTGATAAGGGAACGAATGGGTTTGTCTGTGACATTAAAAGCTTTTAAAAACCATTTATTGGGTGTCAGTTTTGGTTTTAGTCTTCAGTTTATGCTTTTTTCAGTGGGCTTGCAGTCATTTCTGTTTACGTAGCATTTTTATCGTTGTTTGGATGGTTAATAATTTAGAAGTTGTACAACACCTATTGCACGACTTCCAAAAAATGCAAGTTTAAATGGAATGCTTGATGTTTGTTTTGCGTTGGCTCGCATTCAGCGATTGCCAATTTAAGGCTAAAACTGTAATTCCAGATGTATAAAAAGTCAATATAGTAGAGTAAGAGGTAGATATTAAGAACTTTAGTTTTAATTGGAGATTGTGTATATACCCTATTTGTTGGATTTATCTGGTGTACAGGATTACAAAACTCCGTGCAGGTTTTAAATACAGCAATTGGAGGTAAAAACTACATTTTTTCGGTACTTCCTCTGCAAATACGAATCTGCAATTTAACAATGAAAGTTGGCTTTTTTGGAAATACAAATAGAAGTTTCAGCACCCGTTAGACTTCTGTCACCTTTACGCAAAGTGTTCGGTATCTTCATTTTAGATTTGGATTATGGTGGTTTTATAACCCCCCAGCAACAGTTCTGCAGCGTAGAACAGGTTCTGACACACACTTTGCTGAAACGAAAGTTCTAGTTTTAGGTGGGTGTCTACTGTATTTTTATTTTTTTTTAAAATAGGAGATAAATTTAAAAATAACTTTGACTTGTTTCTTTCAGCTACTGAAAATAAAATAGCACCTAAGTGTCTCTGAAAGCAAATTGCTCTTAATTCTTAATTTTTTTTTATTTAATGGTTCTGCATTTTTGTATATATAAGGTATAGGAATTTAAATTTATATTTAGATATCTTTTAATGTAATATTAAAATGTTACTTTAATTTACCCGAGTATTTACAGAATGATTCCAAACTTCTCCTAGAGTACGTAATAAAATATAATAAAACTGCTGCAAAATAAAATGCTAAGCCCTTTCACAAAAGGCAAGAAAAGTTGTCTAGAGGTAGTGCAAATACGCTGTTCCTTGTGTTAAAGAGCATAGTTTGGGATCTGATTAAAGAAGCTGAAGGCTTTAAAATTGTATTCTGAAGGGCAAGAGAAATACCTTTTTGGGGGGAGATCAAGTAACTTATGACTTAAAATTCAGAGACGCTGATGACAGAAGCCATTTTAAAATTACTTTGCTATCACTAGGGGTTTTGTTTAATTTCCATACCCTACTTCTAAAGACTTTAATGTGAGGAAAAAAGTACAAGGACTGAGAGGTATTGTGTGATAAATTTCTCTTAAATCTTGAATTGCTAGACATTTGATCTTTAAGTAATTCAGATTAAAATAATGGCAGACAGAAGAACAGATTGCAGTTATTCATGCGAAAAAAATATAAATCATGCATGTTGTATGTCAGTCACTCTTCATCTCCAGTGTTCTTCTTCAGTCAAGTATGTACAGCCACCCGTACTTTTATTTTTAGAGTTCTAAAGATACAGTTACTGTTATAAGTTTTTCCTAACTTAATAATTACCTAAAGATCAGTAAGGTTCAAGAATCTGACTGAAGCAAAATGCTGAAAATTTTAATCTTTTTTTTTTTTTTTAGGTAGAATTCCATGAACAATACTTTATTTCCCAACTGGTTTCCAGAAGAATCGCTCATACCTTATCTTATTAGGTAAGAGTTGTTATAACTTGTGGTAGGATGTTAATTTCCTTGTTGAATTTTCTTTTTATCTTGGGATTTGCCTTTTTGCTGCTGTCCAGACAAGGAGGAGAAAGTCAAATTTTTAAATTGGAGGGCACATTTCATAAATTATCTGGACTTTTTAAAGCCTTTTTTACAGATATGGGTAGACTGCCTTAAAATAGTGTGATGTTTATGCTGCTACTTCTGTATAAATTTTAGTTTACTAAGGATGTTTAGTAAGTGGATTGTTATTTTTTTAGATATGTGTGCACATACGTGTATGCATTGTATTTGGTTGGAAATGATAGTGTTTTCATATAAACCCAGAAGTTCCGTATGCCCCATTTCACTAGTGAAAATGTGCATTGAACTTTAAAAATTGTTGGCTTTTGTACTAATGAGTTTGTAGCATTAATGCTTGGGGATATTGTAGAATCTGTATATAGCAGTAATAACCCTAGACTTCAAGTATTCATGCAGAAAGGTTTGGTTTTTTTGAGGCCCTGTTTCTCGTTTTTTTGGAGACCTGAGCGCTCATGCTTGGCAAGGATAGAATATTACATTTTTGTACTATAGGTAAAATTTTTATTAATTTTAAGGTACTTTGTGTTTTGAAAAAGTTTATATTGATCGAGAACTTTAGAACTGTAGGTAAAATCTGTATGTATTTGTTTTCAGACAAACCTATTTTTTTTTCTTTCTTTCTTTAAAGGGTTTTACTGGATATTGTTCGTTCTTCCCAAGATTCAGATGGCCGGTTGGGTAAAAGACCTTGAACAAAGTTCTGTACTGTGCGTACCAGGTATGTTATACTGTGTTAGTTTTTTTTAATTATCCTGGAAGTATCTTTTTCCAGCAAAATAAACATTGAACACTTAAGCTACGATGTTTTAACCTTGTTGAATTTTCTTTCAGTTTTTAGTGCGTTTAAAAACTGTTAGCATGTACTAAATACAGTAACATTAATGTCTCCTTACACATCTTCTAAGATTTTCGTGGTCACTCATAAATAAGACACTTTTTTTTTTAAATGGCCATGTCAACACATTGTAAAATAAAGCTGTGCTTATGAGGGTTGCCATCTCTATTAAGGACATAGAGTCTAATCAAACTTTAGAAATGCTTTTCCTTCAGTTCAAGGTATTGGTTCATTAGCAAGTGACACTCGTAAGCTTTTCCTTTCCAATAAATTGTTTCTATACAATAAAATTAGAAATTATCTTTTCATTGTAAATTTGACTCTAAAAGCCTAAACCTGCACCCAGCTGTTATGAAGTACCTTGTTCTTCTTGCAGTATAAACACATCAGCTTCCTAATGTTTGATTATTACTGTTTTTTGGGTTTTTTACACTTTAAGGTTCTGCATTTAGAGACAGTAACATGTTACATTTGAGTCATTCTTTCACCACTGTATAATTATAAGTCGGGGATCTTGTTTGCCTGTCTTAACTGGTTCCTTTTCACAGCTTACCGTGCTGAAGCACTTCAGTACATATTCAGGACCTCAAAGTGTAAGGCGTCCTCTTGAAGATGTGTATCAGGATTCTCAAAAATGCTCGTGATAATTTGCTTGTAAAAATTACGTCATTTATGATAAGAATCTTGTGAACCCCTACCTGAGGCAGCTGATCTCTTTGGCTTGGATGAAGGCTTCAGCCTGTTCATATAAGAGAAGTCGTGTATATGCACACACCAATTTTGCATGAGCTTTTAAAAAATGTCTCTTTGGGTTGCAATAAACCTTTATCTGCACTAAGTCACTGCTAATATACAAGATGGAGTTCAAATAATATTTAACAGATAAGACATATACCATAGATGTCCTGCAACAAAGCACAGCTAACGAGCAAGGTTGTTAGGTATGTTTTATAACTTCATTGTGTAACTGTGTTGTGAAGCTTGAGAATTAGAAATGATCTGGTACCTTGAGAAGAACAACGGAACGTATTTGAAATCCCGTGTGAATTTTCAATTTAAAGGGTCACCGGATATCGTCAGATATTGCACGGTCTAAAGGCAAAACTAGCCTGATTTCACATAAAAGCTTGATAGCGATGACGGGACTGCACTTGTTAAACTCAAGTCTTGTATTCCTGATGTTAAATCCTTGTCTAAAGCTGCAACTTTTAGTTGGCCTGCTCTTAAAAAAAAAATATTAAAAAAATACAGTGCTCAAGACCAAAGTCGTCTTGGTGGTTTTCTGATGAATGTGATATTGAGCACTTTGATTTTAATGGTCTTAGCTATTTCCTATATTGTCATAATGCTCTTTGTGCTGAATAGATATAATAAAACCAGTTTTAAATCTGCCTTATTGCTTTTGTGAGCTCTTTGGAGCTGCCTTTTCCTGTAAGAGCAATGTGTTTTCATCTAGTAAACAACATCTTGATCTTCAGTTTAGGTAGACCTCAGCAGGCTAGATGCATGCTGCCGGGGACTTGAGGGTTGGTTTTAGTTCAGGACCACCCTACAGCATGCTAATGTGGAATGACAAGGTCAGGAGAATGCTCTCTGGTTGAGAGCATTCTTTTTCAGTGAAGGAAGCTGGTCCTCTGTGGAGATACAAAGCCATATTAAGTAGTCTCGTAAAATTAACTTGTAGCACTGACAGCTTATGTAGAAAAGCATTGGTGTCATGATGATATCTTGTCTTTTTGCAATGCTTTCTTAATTTATCCAGAGAAAGAATCTTGTGTCAGGTAAAAAGCTTTAGAGCATCTGACCTCACCTCAAGCTGTAAAAGACATGAGATTTCCTGATTCTTAGAGCTAGCAGTGCCAATCTTTTGGACCTATGATACAAGGCATGTTTTATGTGGTGTTGCCCACACTGTACTTAATGGCATCTCATCGTATAATTTAAAAATAAATATCAGCCACAACTGTAAGCACCTAAAAAATAAATCCATGTTTATATTTAAGTTGGGGATGGATTTTTTTAATCACAAAAGTGGTGACAACAATTATGGTGAGTAGTCTGATCCAAAGATTTTTAGTTTGACACTTATTTAATAGGGTGATTGATAAATAGGAAATAGAGGTGTCCATCTGTTTCAGCTGAAACTTTCTATTTCCTGGCTTTGTAGTTCATGGCTCTTGGCATAAGCCTTCAGCTTTTGTGATGCCTTCGATAGTTCAGGGAGTGGATGTGTTTTGGATGTTAAAATTCAAAACTCCAAATACAGTGGTATATTTTATAATGGTGTAAAAATGATCACTTGTGTGATCGTATCAATGAAATGTAATACGTTATTAACATCTTAGTGCTATTTTTGCAAAACCTCATTGTCTGGCTCATCCCTTCGGAGTAGAGAAGTCTTACTAATGCTAAGTGATACCACCCTGACAAAGGCTAGATTCCTTTAGTAAAATTTTGCTGAGGTCAGAAGAATGTGCTCTGGTCAAGTCATAGTAACTTTTTCAAACTGTTCATCCATGGTGATAGAAAGTCCTATTAAGTATCCTCGTTAAAGTTTCTGTGAAATCACAGTAGCTGAGTACTAACTCTAGAATTAAAGAACACAATAATCACCTTTAATTCAGATTGTGTATGTTTAGCTGTGCTGTAAACTATTAAAAATGGCTGAGAGCTGGAAGTTGGAAATCTTTCAATCCTTAACCTAGTCTTCATATATGAAATCATAGTTTAAGTGGCTTTTTGTTTTTAGCGAAATGGTGCATGTAACTCAGAAGGAGATTTAAAGAACATGAGTAACCCTGTTTACTTAGCTCATGTATTTGCTTTGCATGACTGATAGATGCCTCTTGGATGATCAAAGTTCCGCAGCCATATTGTGTTTCTTCTACAAAGTGCCCATCCACCATTTTAGAAGTACTTCAGTTTTGTGCTTCCATTTCATAGCAACTGTTGGATCATGTTTAAAATGCATGTTTTAAACCTCTGTATTTCATGTTCATTTGCACATTTTCTATGTTTGTGCAAGTTTAGTACTCTTATTTTTTATCATTTCCCCTTTTTAAAGGGATCTTTTTCCACATTAATAACTTCAAGTAAATTACATCAACAAAGAAACTGCAATGCTGTTCACTTCTTTCTCCACATCTGAGTAGCTATTAATTTGAAGAGGAGAATTTAGAATATTACAGAAAGTTATGCATAGTATGATAAAAATTTTCCCATATTTGAGGCTGTATTCCTGTATAAGTAGGTTCTGAGAGATCACAAGAGAAGCCGTTGGCTTGTACACGCTAGGTGGATAACTTGTATCGCTCATAATAGTGGATGACTTCATGCAGTTGAAATGTACAGTAAAGAGAGGTGTTCATGAGTTGTTCTAGAGTTTGTCCTTATTTTAGGCTTACTATCTCTACGTAAGGTGATTTTGATTAAATGTTTATTGATGTGGATTGCCAATAAGCATTTTCAAATTTGGGCCTTGCCTGTTTATAGATAATTTGTTCCATAGTACTGTGTTAAATAATTCTACTGCCTCTAGCTGATACCACCTCTTAGTAAAATGAATATTTTAATTATTTGTATGTGAAGGGCAGATCAGTTAGTTTCAGCATACTTCCACTTGATGCCCTTTACCAAAAATTTCAAGAAAGGTTTTTTTTTTCCATTCCTTTGCTTCTCAAGGGATTTGTATACAGGACTGAGTCGGAATTTCTTGGGTAGTTTACACAGGTTGTTTGATAACAGGGTACCCATTGATACTTCAAATTTTTTATAAAAATGTCGTTTGTACCCTGCACTGTGATCTGCTGGAAAAGTTTGTGGTTTGGTTGGTTTTTTTGAGGATAGGACTTCTGTAATAGTCTTAAGCTAGTGCTTTTGTCTTCTAAACCCTCTTAAGTTTTTAATTTTCTTTTAATTCAAGTATTTAATATATCGTTTTCCCTACAGATGTGTTGAGGAATTGATTTACTCACTGTAAGCAAAATAACTGCTGTTGGTTGAAGCGCTGGTAAGTTGTTATTCCCAATAACATTTACTTTTTAGCTTAAAAAAAATACAAGCAGCACATGTGGCTATGCTGTTTAACTTGAAGTTTTTGGCTGAATGCATCTGAAATTCCTTAAAGTGTGTCTGTGTGTGCACATGTGTTTCTAGAAGGCTCAGTTAGAAGGACCACAGGAGAATTCTTGCTGGGCTCTTAGGAAATGAAGCCATATTTGGATAGTACTCCATACCTGTCTTGCTGGAGAACAGCTTCCATATCTAATTGTACTACTTTGGTCTTCTGCTTCTGTGATTTGACTCTGTATTCAGTTGAGAACTATTATATCGTAGATCTGCTAAATGTCTATCTCTACAGAGAAGTACTACACACAATTTGGGTAACAAATAGTGTGGAAAGTATCATGGCAGGAAGAACTTGTGTTACAAACATCTCATGTTGTCCTTTTCGGCTTCTGTTTGGATCAGTGAGGGTCTTCAGCAGAGCGTAACCGATCTGTTCTGTGATTGTTCTGTTTCTGTTCTTCATTCACATTAAACTGCTAGCTGATAGACTTAATTTAGGAGTCATTTCCCATATAATCAAAATGCAAAATTGGCAGGCATGAGTAGAAAAAATAATTCAGTTCTATACTGGATGAATATGGGGATAGAATTTTCTCCAGTTTCCTTTACTAAAAGGAATTTGGTCTTGATGACCTTTTGCTGTCTCCAGCACATTCTGTGACTCTCTTGGGAGTTGTCTCTGGAAAGACTAAAGCCCTTTTGTCTTCTGTCTGCTTAAAATTCAGACTCCTTGATTCTGTGGTTTTTTTTAATTAGGGCATCCGTTGCAATGTATGTACATGAATTAACTTTTTTTTAGTGGAAGCTCTATTCCTGTAGAACTGTGATTTGGAATACAGACTTTTCTTTAAAAGAGACAGTTTCTTGGAGGCAGTTCTTTGTTTAACATACTACCTGATTGAGTAATACCTTCCACAGACTGCAGACAGCTTGAGAAAATGTTCCAAATAGTCTCGTGTTTCACTGGATAGATGATGGTGATTTTTAACTGTCCAGTGGATGTTAGTGGAGACCTTCATCGGCCATGCTCACCTTGTACAAGCTGCCATCTGTGCTGCCTCAGGTGCTAGAGCAGCAGTTACTCCTTGTTTCTAAGGAGTCCCGTGCTTGCTTCTGATCTCCTCATGTCATGTGGAGACTAATGTAGAGCTCTCTTGAAAGGAAAAAGGAGTACATGGGGGTGAGGTACAAACCTCGTTAGGCCGTATTGTCATGACCTCGTGCTGCTTTTTGGTATGTTCCATTTTGAACCAATTTTATCACTTGAGTTTTCAGTCCTGAAGCAAAACAGTAGAATTGAGACTAAGGAATTCAGTCTTACTGTGCATACATGTGCTCGGTTTTGATGATCTTTGATTAGTGTTTCATCTCTGTTTCTTCTGCTGTGTTCTGTAAGTTTTTACTCTGTTCTTTCAGAAATCTTAAGCTATTTTTCATACTGCAGGTATGTGTAGAGCAGCATAATTCTTCCTATGTTAGAAGTAAATGTTATTCCTTCTGACTACTCCCCAAAACTTTCCCAATGCTGTCCACTGCTGCCTTCTTTCCCCAGTCATCTGCTGTAATCTATAAACATGTGATTAATGTCCCATTTTTATATTAATCTTTGTCTGTTTCCTACATTGTTCTCTGCATTTTTTCTGTTTTCTCATTGGATTGTAAATTAGTTACTGTCAGATGTGGTTTCTTGAGCAAGAATTTCTTTTCAGTTACACACTGAGTAATTCTTCCATCCTTCTCTGCTTTGTAATCCATACCTAAAGGAAGGGGTGAATGTGAAACTCTTAATTGGCTGGAAGAAACAGTTGTCTTCAACAGAAGTTGCTTCAAAATGTCTTTGTAAAAACATCCAAATGTATGGATCTTGAAAGATCTAGTATTGCCCTTTCTGGTTAACACAGATAATGTTTAGTTGAAGCATGGATTATATTTTAATAGAAGGGCAAAAATACTTGAAAACACCAGGAAGTGGGTATACTTTGCTTAAAGCACTGACATTTATTATTTTAAAATAATACCCACAAAAGAGTGTATCTGTGAATAAAGTCAATCTTACATGAGATTAAACGTGAGAAACCTGGCAAACAGCCTTTTGTAGCTAAAAATACCTGATCGTACAGGCGTTGTGCTTTTGCTGCTGTGCTTATTGAACATCTAACAGTGGTAAAAGCCGACTTAGGACTATCCAGAGTACTTAGTTACTTTAAAAGATCGGACAGAACATCATAATGGAGTTTAGACATCAATAAATGGTACATGCACTTTTTCATCTAGTGTAAAAGTTACCAGAGGTGTGTCGAGAATAAAATCTTGCTTTAATGAACTTTGAAGTGTAGAACTTGAGGTTTGGTTTGCTCAGAACCTCATTCTGTCCATTCAGCTCCCTCTGTTGGAGTGAAGTGAATTCCTTTTTCTACCAGTATGTCACCTTGGCCTTTAAGTTTAAGCCTCAGAGTGTGAGAGATTTCAGTCTGGGCAGCTTGATAAATTTATTGATGTCTTATGCACTTGCGCTGATGCGTGGGTGTTTTACCGGTTGTTATTGGCCTTCAGTCTCATACTTAAGAAATGCAGGGTTTCAGTAGACGTGGAATTGCTGAGACCATGGTTTTGGCCATAAGGCATGTCTTTTATTGCTGTGGTCTCTTAATAGGTAGAGCAATGAATAATTAATTGCCAAAAACTGAAGAGGAAAACTTTGTGAACTCAGATGTTTAAAAACTGTTGCCTTAAACCTTTAGACATGGTTGTGAATGGTTTCCGTTGATATGGAGTGTCATTATGTTACCAGTGGTTTGAAGGAAACTTTGAAACTATTATATGATCACCCAGGTGCCTTATTTATGAAGACCAAAATACTGTGTTTGGAAACAAATACAGTAAATTGTAGCTAACAAAGCTTGAAAAAATGGGATGATGCCTAACTGAAGCTACGGAAGGAATTAAATATTTTTGTCATCTAGAAAAAAAAAAGGGCTATTCAATGGCTACCTTAAGTGTAAGATCCCTGCATATGTCTCAGGAGGAGGAGGAGTACATTTTTGCAACATTGTTGAAACTTACTAGTAAAATGTGCCTTAATTCATCAGTAAACAAATGCTGTGAAATCTTGTAAAGCAAATGTAGATTTCACATGAAAAAGTGTGCAGACTGCTATTAATATTTTGGCCATTACTGTGGCATCTTTTTGATGTATTAATAACTTTTAGAACAAGGGCTGTTGTAGCATGTTCTTAATCACAATATATCATCAGTTCTGTTTACTGCTAATTATTTTACAAGGTTAAGAGAAGAGTTTAAGACAAATGTGGTGGGGTTACGCACAAAGCTTTTGGTGCAACCAAATGTAGGTGAACCTAGTAGGGAAACTTGCCCTTAAATTGCTTTTGGCAGCTCTTGTTAGTGTCGAAGGCAGAAGGCTAACCCAACTGCAAAGGGCCTTTCAAGGTTGACTAATATGTAACTAAATTACATTTTTGAGTGGTGGGGAAAGCTGATGACAGTAATTAAATTTACTTATGTTAAGTTTCTTACAATAGCTATATAAATTATTTGAAAGGTCTTATTTATGGGGTTTCCACTTCTGAGTATTTGATTGTGGCAGTAATGGACAAATTTGTGGAGGTTTATTTTTCATGTTTTGGTACCTCAGTCAAGGCATATTAGAATCAAAACGTATCCAAAGTTTTAGTTTTTCTTCAGATAGTTAATGGATTTGAAATTGGGCCAGTATACCAATAGTTTAAAAAAAAACCCAAACCAACCCCAAAAAACTGTTTCTTCAATTTAGTGTGTGTGTGGGGAAATCTTGCAAAATACTGAATTCCTGTCTTAGCTGAAGATAAGTTGAATGCTTGAAACAAAGATTTTTTGCAAACCTGAATATTTGCAGTTCCTGGTTCTGAAAATGTGAAGATCCGATTATTGCATACTGTTACAACTACACATGTTGCGCAATGTGAAGTGAATTACCAGAGTCTGCATTCCACTTCTATGTGCTGTGCTTCTTTTCCATTGTATTTATAACAAAGAAGTCTATAGAGGAGTGTAAACCAGGATATATGGGCACTTAAGAAAGTCAGTCTGAGGCTTGTTGTGCTGATTCCATCCATGCTGTTTGCTCAAACTGGTTACTTTGAAATGAGAATGGGGAGACTGGAATGATGAGGCAGAGACCACTAGATGGCTCCTCTGATTTTTTTTTGCTGTACTGTGGGTAATTTCTGCATCCCTTGTAAGAATCTGCCCAGGGATTATCAGGGGACCAACATAGTGGTGGAGTTGGCTTTCAGACTGAAATGAGATTAAAGCCATACTTACTCAAAAAAAAGGAATTGACATTGGAGTGCAGATACTCAAAATCTTGAAGACATTTTAAAACCTTTTTGTATGCCAGTCTCTTCTACAGTTAGCATTGGTTTTAAAATGATGTTCTTAACACTTAGTAACTTCCTGTACTTGATTTTTGCATGTTAGGAGGAGGAGTAGTCTTTTTTTAAGTATATGAGCTTATTTTTCTTGGAAGAAAAATGTAAAGATGGAAACATTGGTTTGTGTTTACCCATGTGGAAGTCATTTGATCAGTTTGGTTTGTTGCTCACCTGTGGGTTTGGTTGTTACATGAAGAGTAAAGTTGGAATATGGGTGCAGAGTAGCATGGTGGCCTTGATAAAGGCAACTAATGTAACTTACTACCATTTTCATCTGACTTCTGACATGTCCTTTCCTACTAGTAACGAAACCAGTCATTCCGTTTAAGTGTGTGTTTACTGTTGCACTTTGTCTTTCGTGAGCTAGAAAACTGGTTTAAGATGGTGGAATGTCTTGCTTCCAGTCACCATCTATATAGAGAAAACCAGTTTTCATGCCTATTACATTGGATTTGATGAATCTTTGTCTTTGAAGAAAGGAGCATGGACAGTAGTTAAAATTTTTGACTTTATTATAATACACTTGGTTTTCTACTAAGCAGTGTCAGCTTTAGTGGATGGGTCAGTCCAATAAACATGGTTGCCAGAGCAAGTATCTTGGATTTCTCACTATTGATTTCTCTAGTGTTTTAAAACAATGGAGAAATTACAAATAGAATTTACAGAGCCTGAAAGGGTTCTTGAACTTCTAATCATTCCTCCCCTACTTCTTTATTGTTTGAGTTTGTATTTTTGGTTCTTGAACTGATGATTTGACATGATAAAAGTAGATGTTCTGGAATGTGTAATATGGAATGAAGCATCAGTTATATATTTAAACTATCTTCAAGGTACAGTAGTTGAATGTCTTAGTTTAAAGATGTGATCTGTATTCCAACAGCATTTTTCTTTTAATTTTCCATAAAGAATCCAATCAGATGAAGAGTGTCAAAAGGAGTCTACGAATGAGACACCAAGATGGCAGTTCCACTGTTGATTGAGAGGTTGAGGAAGTGGACTAATGCTTGAGTGCTGTGATATGTCTGTCCAAGAAAAGGATGTTAAAACATGGACTCTCGTGTTATTAAACCAGAGAAGATCTGGGTTGTGATCATCCTATCAAAATGGACTTGGCAATTGAATTAATCAGGGGACTGTTATCAGCGACTGTCAATGATGGATCTGTTTGAGGATTGGGTGGCATAATTTTACCCTTGGGTTATGTATGCGTAACAGGCAAATTCATTTGCTAAGAGATCTGTCGCTGCCCCTTTGGGGAAGATGTAATTTTTTTTTAAGTGACTTAATAAAAGGTTTTGGTTTCTTTCACACTTTGTGTTTGTCCTTTCTGGCTGAATATTTTTTTTGTGTCGATATTGAAGTGGGTTATGGTTTTGGTTGCTATTAAAGTGAGAAATACTTTAGCTGCTAAGCACTAAAGGCAAGGTAAAATTTTGTGCTATACTTCATTTAAAATGTGGTTTTCATTTGCAAATTATCTTCACTTTGCCATGACTTCCAATGAATTTTTATTTGCTGGTTTGTTCATTCAGGTGCTTAATGTTAGGGGTTTTTCAGTATTTGGCCTGTTGTCAGGGTATTTCTGCTGAACTTTTTGAAGTTATTTTAAGATGGAATTGATATCAATTGAAGGCTGGACAAATATGACAATAAAGGAGTACTTGAATCTTTTGTGTAACATTTTTAGGTATGCTTCTTCAGTTGCCTATGAGTACAGAAACTTTTTCAACAGATTTCCTGGATGACATACTTCTTAAAGAGTCTATTCGGTCTTAAAATTGTTCGGGACAAGTGTCCAGTCTGCTTCACCGCTGTTGAATGTAGGCTTAGCAATGTGATACTGTACCATGTGTTTGATGAGAAAAAATTGAGTTATTTTTGATATTGCTACAGATGACATGTTAACCTTTACAATGAATTTTGAAATGGTTCTAATGTTCAAAATCCGATTTCCTTTCAAGTTTCTTGTGGATCAAATAGTTAAACTGTAGCCACCTTCCTGTGTATGTTTCACCTGAAATGCGTAGTCTTTGTTTTATGCTGGAGGGCCAAGATGACAAACCTGATGCTCAGATAACCTAGGTGTTTTCTTTTAAAAAGAAACAAAAAATACAAACAAAACCCCATTGTGTGTGTTAACCATTTGGCTCGCTCAGACTTCTTTGTAAATATCTGGTTTTGCCATGATGGATTGTTCATACCTGTTTTATCTAACTATTTTGATGATACATGCTTGCTCAGGTTTGGTTTTGCCATGTGTTAAACGGTGGAGTTGCATGCTGGGTCCAACCTAAAGGGATCCCTGTTAACACAAGTGGATTTCCTTAGTGTTACCCAAAATTGCTTGGAATGGTCTTGCATTGTGTGTTCTAGTTCTTGTCGTTTAGGTGCAAGGGGTCTTGTGTAAATAATTGGTAAGGTGAAATATTTTACAATGGGCTGTGGCAGCAGAGCGTGCCTACTCAAACGTGATGTGGAAAGATGACAGGTTGTTGGAGGATGTGCATGGCAAGTGTGTGGAGGAGTTGACGGGGACTGTCTTGGTTCTACTGGTAGAAGCCTGTGTTTTGAAGCTGTTGGGATGCTGTGCCATGGTTGTCCCCATATAAGCCCGAACTGACCCATTACCCTATCCCCTGCCCAGCTGTCCCCCAATGTCTGATTTCACGGTCTTGTTGTGATACTTACAAATATGCAAGGTGTCCTTGCACTTTAAGGAGTCTGTTGCTTGTGGGAAGACAACTGGTAGTCAGAATTCGAGACATTAGGGGGTGCTTGGATCTCCTCCATTTCCTCTGTGATACACCCTCTCAGTGCTGGGATGTTGTGTTTTGCGTGTTGCTTGATTTCCAGTTCTATAGCTTGGCTGTTATATGGCTTTAAAATTCATTTGTTGTGTTAAAATCTGTTCACGAACATTAATGGGTTAAGAATGGGAATCTGAAGTAACCCTTTTAATGGCATCAGACGTATTTTACAGTAGTGCCTTTGCGTAACTGATGAAAATTGCATAGCTGTTGGATTTTTGTTGTGGGGGAGAACCACTAGGGAGGCGCTGTTGAGCTGGAGGGGGGTTTCAGCGATGCGGGGCTCCCTTGGGAGTGCCTGACGCCCTTCTCCCAAGTTTTAAGTGCTGGTGTTGGGTGACAAATGGAGAACCTATTGTCTGGGGATACTGCCACTGAATTGAAAAAAAGCTACCCCTTGGGTGGGGTGAGCCCCAAGGTGGGCTGCTGCTGGCTGCATGGCTGTTAACTCCACATCCATTCTTTCAAAATGGCTTGTAACAGCACCACTTCCTGTCCAGGGAGGAAGTAATTTTAGCCCAGGCACTGAAATATTTAGCAAATCTTTAAAACAAAAGGCACAAATTCCATTTCTTTCTGGTTTCAAAAGGGTGCCTGAGCCACATGGGGTTAAGGTGCCCCTTCATCTGGGGTAGTTGGACAAAGCCAGGGCTGTGGGGGTAGCAGGCACCCTTTAGGTGGAGGCTATCTCTTTTTTTGGTAGAAATGAAGGGGTGGGTCTATGGTACATCACCTGAGTTGTGGGGTAAATGTAGAGAGTGTCAATCAAAGGCAGAGCTCAGAGCTGGGAAGGAGCTCTAGATGGCGGCTGTGCCTTAGAGAGAGCGCGCTCAGCTCCGTGCCTTCCCCAACACTTTACGCAACTTTCCCTAACTTTCGGGCAGCCTCAGGGGGCCCCCACAGCCCCTTGCCTCTCCTAGGCACTAATCGGGGGCTGAGCGGACCTTTTTCGGGCAGAAAAGCAGCTTTTGAGGGCTCCCTTTTCGTGCCTTGCTGGAAAGAAGAAGCCGTGGAGAGAGCCCAGGTCGTTGTTTTTCCAGCTTAGAAGCCATGGCGTACCTCCATTTTTGTGCGCTCTCCTAATGAGCTTTTTCCCCCGGACATTTTTCTACTAATTATCGCTTCTTTTGCTTTATCGGCAGCATATTTTTGGGATTAGAATATATATTTTTTTTCATTCTCTGAAATTCATATTTTATCGTTACAACTTTAAATATTTTGGATCTAATGTTTTTCCACTACCTGAAACTAATATCGACTTGGTCCTGGCGGCGGTGCATGGATCAGGTAGGTGAGCAATTAATAATAATAATTTTTAGATTTCTGCCGTTTTGAGTACTTTGATTTTCGACCGATTTGAGCTGTATTGGGATGACGCAATAAGATACAGAGATTATTTGCATCCAGTGTTACTTTGGGAAAGTTTGCAGGATGCTCCTCTACTGTGTTTATTCTCGGATTTTTCTTCTAAAAACGATTATTTGTTTTAAATCTCCGTTTTGCCGTGTTGATCAGTGTTGTGTATTGTTATAACAATATCATTGCAGCGTCAGGACTTTGTTCCTGATAATGAAAGCCAGTGAAACGAACTGGGACCTTACCTTTCTTTCAACTTTTGACAGTAAATACCTGGGCACAGGACTTCAAAGCAAACAGACACCCCTGACCCCCTCTTAATATTTAAGAATAAAAAGATGATGAGAAATAAGGACAAAAGCCAAGGAGAGGAGGGTTCAGTCCACAGCAATGCATCGAGGTATGATCTATCAACTTTCTTTTTTTTTTTTTGTAAAACCTGTGAATACCCTGTTTACTTTGACAGCCTTGGGTTACTGTCAGTGCTTAATACAAAACATTTTACTGATTTTGCTTCCTTTTTAAGGAATGACCTTGAGATTGTTAGCATGCCACACCCTAATTTTTTTTGGTAGCAATTTCTGAAAGTTGTGTTGTGACTTAAGGGCCCATGTCATAGTCAAAAGGTACTGTACCTTTATTCAGGGGAGCCCTTTTCTCTGTATTATGTTTTTTCAGCTTTTGAATTTCAGTTTTTAGGTTTTTTGTGCTGTGAAAAATGACCTTGTCGGTTTAGCCATTGCTGCATTGCACCATTTTACATACAAGGCAAATTTTTCTTTGAAGAATCTCAGAAGTCTAAACTTTAACTGAGGGCCATACAGAAGCCTGGTGTAGTAGTAAATTATAGTAAATAGACACAAGAAAAAGTTACATGAATGAAAAAAAGCTCATTTTAAAATATAAACTGGAAAGTGCCTGTTTGTCTGAAACCCCTTACTTCAAATTTTATTTGAGCTTGTAGAACTTTGATACTGTTTAGGTATTTTAGAATATTTTGATACAATTTAACCAGACTTTCTCCTGCTGGTGATAGCATTTCATTTTAGAAAATATATGCTGGGACTGTTAACAAGAGCCTCCAAATGCTTTGCTTGTTTGTTTAATATATTTTTGCTCAGAGTGTTTTTATTTACTTTCGTTGAGTAATGAGATTCTTTACAGATTTTTATAAACTTAACCTTGATGTGGGGAAAAGTGTAAAATGCTGGAAATGTTTGTTTGCTAGGAATGCAGAAGTGTAATTACTGAATTGCTCATTTTGTATTTAAATGATCGGCTTTTTCAAAAATTGAAAATGAAACTATATGCATTTTTGTTTTCTAGTTTGTAAATACACTTGAGTTTTGCATTTTGTTAATTTTGATTGGATCGTGTCCTGTTTATTTTTCTCTGGTATTGTCTTCAGTAATTTTTAACCAATATTAATAAAAAAGAATTCTGAACTGTCTGTTGTATCACACGTGCTCTATGTGATGATTGCAGGTGTCTGAATAGTATTCTTGATGTCCAGTATTTAACCTTTCTTCAACACACAAACTTGAAATACTGTGGGAATATGTATATTATCAAATTTACTGTAACCTTCTAGCATAAACTTGGATGGTGTTCTGGTTGTATTAAAACTGCAGTCAAATTTTAAATCCTAAAGTGGTTATGGGTAAGTTTGTTTAATTTGAAATTATTATTAACTAAATTAGCCCTTGGGACTGTTGAAGTTGTACATGTAGCACCTATACAGACAGAGCTTTTATAATGATGCAGTTTAAAAACACATCAGACTTTCGAACTGTGCTACCTTTATATTGCTGTAAATACCGCACACAAAATATTGCTTAAAACCTCAATTTTTAAAAAATTGCTTACATTTCATCTTATTTAAATCTTTATCCTTTTTTAAAGTGCACATTATCAGCAGTAGTGATAATGGGTATAATTTGTTCAAGAAATCTGAATTAAGGTGTTTTATTGGTGTTAGACGTATTACGCTTGAATAGGAGACAAAATTGGAGACATCTAGCAGTAGTTCTACAGAAAGACGACCTTTGGGTTTCTTTTGTCCTTAGGGGGATTATATTTGCATAGTCTTTGGTGTGCTTTTGGTGTTTTCATTGAAAGATTATTTATCATAATTGATGAATTTACATGTGACACCTGTTGTGTGAGGTTACCCTTCTCCCCTTCACAATTTTTTTTTTTCTTGAAATAAACTTGCCATGGGTAACATCCACTCACCTGAAGTGTGGGAACAATTGACCACAGGATATTTGCAAGTGAGCCCTGTCGAGCTTATTTCTGAGCTGTGAGTCAGCTGAATGTCGTAAAATGCGCTTTACTTCCTGAGGTTGACTTGAAGTTGTAGGGGAAATGATTTCTAGGAAGTAAAGCCACCGCTTTGCTTTACTGTAGCCCAGAGATGCACTGATGTCTGCACTTCACGTGCTGCTGGCCAGCTTTCTCCCCAGTTGTGAGACCAGCTCAGCATCCGTGGAAGTATGTGAAGCCCTGGGACATAATCCCTGGTGGGAGGCCTGGGTGGTGGAGATGGGTGGAAAAGGTGGATATGGCCGGTGCCACTCACCTGGGCTGGAGAAGCCAAAAATAACAGGACTAGAGAAAAGTGTTTAAAGCAGAAGAAAATACAATTCCTTTGCACCACCTTGGTGTCCTGACTGGAGAATATGTTGGGAATTAACTCCTACCTTTCCAGTCCTGCAAGTGCCAAGGTATATGCTGAATGAACAGAAACACCTGAGAATTGTCCCAAACCCAGATGATTATTCTTGACAAGGGAAATGGTGTTAACTCTTTACAGTTTGTAAGCTGAGGGGTGTACTCTGTGCCTTTGTAGGTGAACAGCAACACCTTTGTATATTGACAGTAAATCTTTCCAAACTGGAAGCTGGTCAATTTCATGCAACTTTCTCCACCTGGGATAAAAGTTGGGATGCTGCAGTTACTGATAACCACTGCCCACGTGTCTGGGACTTGCATTAAATAATTGAACAAAACCCTGGTGTGTTTTCTAGCATCTTCTGCGCTGCATTTCTGAAAGGCAGATGGTGTGAAGAGGGTACATCCATGGTGCAGCCCTAATGTGAACTGCGGAGGTGAGAGGCAGGCTGGGGTCCCCCTGAAGTCCAGGGGCGAGTGGTGTAGGGTATAGCAAGTAACACGCGGTGGATACGTTGCTCCTCTCGTTTCCCCTGCCCTGCATCTGTTGTAGTTGCTCTTGCACATTCTAAATACCCCAGTGTGGAAATGGCTTGAGCTACAGGACTGAATAAACCCTTGCATCTGTGTCCAGCGCTTGGCTTCTCTAGCATTAAAACATGTTTTTTTGGGGGGGAGAAAAAAAAGGGATTGTGGTGGGTTAGATCTCAGCCTGCTTTCTGTTCAGAGAGCTGGAAGTCTGAGATCTGAAATGGCGGTGATTTTGCTCAGTGGCCACCTTACAGAGGCAGAGTGCTCTGCAGCGTGTGCTGCAGCCCTCGCAGAGCACAGCACCCTTGTTTTACGTGGCAGCCATTTTATGAAGATGTAGTTACATACGAAAGAGGATTGCGGGGGGAGGAGGAGGGAAATGAGGACGTTAAACAAAAATTACCCTCCCTGGCTGCCGATGGAGGCAGAGGGCATCCCTTCCTTGTTTCGGTAGCGCTCGGGAAGCCCCGATTCCATGTGAAAGGAGAGGGGAAGGCTGCACCGCCTGGCATTTTGGTGCGGGTCCAGTTCAGTCACAAAATGGCTGTTCCTTTGTGCCGCATAGCTGACAGACATACTGCATTGCACTGTGTGTACTCTAAAAACAGCAGGAAGTTGCTGGTGGGGAGTTCAAAGGCCATCTTGTGCTCGCTGGGGACGGCGATTGGCTGCGCTCGCTTGGTAACAGGCGGACGGCGGCGGCAGTTGCCTGCGCGTGGTGGCTGCGCACGCCGCCCGGGCTCTCCCACGCCAGCCCCGGGCTCTGCTGGGTGCACTGGGATGTACTGGGAGCGTGGCTGTGGATTGTGTGGCTGCTGCCGCTTTCTCTCATCTGGCGGGCACGGTTTTTTAATTTTACTTCATTTTTTTAATAGCGCAGGCTATTTTGAGAAGTGACTTGAAAAGGAGCGGGGTTATTTTTGGTGCGGCTTTTTTATCTTTTTTTCCTTCTTTTTTTTTTTTAAACTTTGAAAGGAATTGCAGAATACCATAGTATTCCTAGAACATCTGGCCTTTTTTTATAGCATTGTGGCTTTCAGCATCCGTAAATCTCAAAAACTCTCTCTGGCTTTCAGCGTGCATTTTGCAACGGATTTTTCCGAGCTGAGTGGAAATGCTAAACCTTTATTAAAATGCCTCTGACCCTGGGTTTCAGCTTTTCAGCCAGGCTGATGAGTTGTTTTTTAGCTGTTGTGGCCATGCTGCATGTAGAGTCTTTCAGTTTCATTTGCACTGCTGGATTCTTGAACAAGGACCTTTTTTCTTCCTTTCCTTTTCAAGCTTTAACCCTTTATGAAACTGCCCTGAGCCTTTTTTGAAAAGGGAAAATGCCTGATCAGTGCAGGACACAAAAGGAATAATGTGCAAGGAATTCATGTGAATAATGATGTAATGTGTGCAGCACAAAGGAGATTGTTCTTGTTTTGCTTTGTTACTTCTGTTCCACATTACCCTCTCGAAGGAAATGTCTCATCTCATTACAAACGCACAATTCTGAGACTTTCAACTTCTCTGTTTCCTGTTTTGTGATTGCTGCCAGGAGTGGATACAGTATACAGCCCTGTAAAAAGGGCTCACCAACTGCAAGAAGCTGCTTTTAGCTGAAATTTGATCTCCTCTGGATTGTTTTTAGTTAAACATCTTGAGCTAATTAATGAAATATTATGTATTCTCTAAATCCATGACCGTTTTCCTGAATAAAAATGGGAATAAAGAGCTCACCTGGGTAATTCTGTAACCCTGTAAAAACACGGCTGTGGCACACAGCGTGTGCTGCCGCCGGGGCATTGCTCTGTGTGTGTGCACGTGCACGCACGCATGCTCCCGCAGCGCTCCTGCCTAAATTTATTAGTGCCTTCAGCCAAGAGGAGCTGACGTGGCTGAGATTGTAGATTAGAGCCTGTTCCGCTTTCTGTTGGGTTGATGTTTCACCTCGTGTACTTTGAGGGCAACAGTTGCCCTTACCTGCACCTTCCCCCACTTCCTATACGAGCTGAAGCCAAACTCTCCCACGGCTCGGAGAAATAACGTCGTGTGCCACAGGGTCATACCCCAACCGCTGAGAGCACGGGATCTCATGTGTGTGTGTCTGGGGAGCAGTGTGGCCTGCAATAACTATATTTTGCATTAAATCAAACATTTCTATTGTTAGCTGAGGTTTGAGAGCTCAGAGGGAGGGTCGGGAAGGCAATGATATTCGATTTTAATCTCTCCAACAGGGAGAAACCAGTTCCTGTCTTTGTTTTCACTTTTCACCCCTTGTTTCAGAAAGCCATTTGTGCGATTACTGAGTTGCTAAGCCTGTCTGAGGAATTTTTCTACTGGCATCTCTTTATTCAGACTTATATCTGCTGGTTTTAAGAACCAGATAAGGGTACCAGTGGCAGAGGCAGTAAGACTCGCCAGGTGGTTTAAGTACCTTGGCCTGAGCAGGCCTGTAGGGATGGGACTGAAGCTTCTGATGCCTTGGCCTTGCTTCTTTTGGACCGGAGACAGCTAAGGTAAACCTGCTTTGGCTGGGTTTGCCAGCTTTGTGCTGCAGCTGCATCTCTTGATGCATAACCTGGAGGTGTGTGTATCCACTGTATCCGGTTTCCTGTCACAGACGACGGTTTGGGCAGGAATTGCAATGTTAAATTAGTCTGTTAAGTTCTGAAGGTGGGGAATGGAGAAGCGCTTCTAAATCTCCTGTTGCCCCTAGCTGAAATCCAGCTCAGGAAGATGGTGATAATGGGTGGAGCAAGCCTCTGTTCTGGATTCTCTCTCCTCTCCTTCAAGGAAAATAAATACAAACAGCAGAGCACTGGGGGAGGGGATGGCCTGGCCTGGATTACCATAATTAGATATAAGCAGCCTTCTAGCAAAGGATGTACTGTTCTACTGGCATGGTATTTTACATAAATTTTTCTGGTGTGTTTTTATTAGAAGACGTGCTGAAATGCCATTTGAAGATGATCTTTCAGCAGGCGGTGGTGTGGTTGTAAAGCCTGCCTCTATCTTGTGAATGATCCTTGAAACAAAAGCAAAAATCATGAGATGAAAAATTCACATCTAGTGATTCTCAATTAAGCTTTTGGAAGTCTGTTGTGTTGTTAATGCCTCTTTTTCTTGGAGCAGGTTGTGTCTTTCAGATATAATAAGCAGGAGAATGTTGATGAGACTTTCCAAACGTGGAGTGGTTCTTACTACGTCGCTGCTTGTGCAGCACTGCTGCTGAATTATAATTTTCAATATACAGCTTGCTTTATATTTACCTGTGGGCTGAGAGAATCTACCCTGTAGCGTATGTTTTCTCTGGCCTTGACTTCTAAGGTTAAAGGAATAAAAAGTTTTAAACAGTGATGTTGGATTCCCTTCTGGTATTGTGCTGGTAACGCGTTTGGCCTTGGCAGGGCTTCTGTGGAGTGTGTTTGCGGGATGCTGAACGCTCCATTGCCCCTGAATCTTTACCCCAGCTATGAACAAGTGTGTTGCAATGTCAAGAATCCACTGACTCCAGACCATCTGGCTCCTTAGGAAAAAGTTGTGTTGTAACTATTTGTTTCTTGCAGGTCTTATTGCTGAGTATAGGTGACTTAATAGAATTGCTAATACATTAATTACAGGAGTCATTTGCATGTCTTTCATGGGGAGGAACCTCAGCCCTTAACTGCACAGTTGTCACCGATTGAGAGCTTTGAATGCCATGTGCTGTCTGTAAAACAGAGGCTTAATGGTGAGCCTTAAATCTCTTGGTTAGAAACAGCTTTTAACAGTCACTTGGAATAAAACCCTGTGGCCAGGTCAGGCTCCCCTCTTCTGAACTGCAGGTCGTGTGGAACCAGAGAGCAATTCGTGCACCTTCATGTTCTTGTTAATGTTTTTTTGGGTCTGCATTTCCGTATTGCTGTGTTTCTTTAATCTGTTTGATCTTAGAGGAAGTTTGCAAATGTTAAGGGAAAGAGAAAAAAAACAACAAACACCACTCCCCAGCCCCTTTCTGTACTAACGTAACCCCAAATTGTGTGTGTGACCAGCAGTTCCCCCGTGCACCCACATGCCCTGGACAGAATGTGGGGTGCTGCCTCTGTGCAGAGCTCCCTTCGTGCTGCTGCGGAGCTGCAGCCCGGCTGCGGGCAGAGGAGTGCCCCCGGGTAAAGCGGGTGCTCAGCGATGGGTGCTGCCTGCAGCCAGCCTGGGTCCTCCCGCTGATGGTGGATGTGGGGCTGAAACGCTCCGCTGCCTTCCCGGGAGGGAGGGAGGCCCTCTTCAAAACCCTGAGAGCTGCAATTGTCCTTCCTCTGTGCAGGGAAGGGGAAGGATGCCTCCTTTGGAGATTCTCAATGGTGCTCCTTAATCAAGCAGATGGTTTGTGACTCCTTTTGTCCCTGTGCTAGTGTTTTGTTTTTTTTTTCTTCTTTTCCCACTAAGCATCCCAGGCATTTTCATCCTCTGGCTCAAAGATCAGAGCCGAGAGCGCCAGCTCTCCCAATCATGAATGAACTGCGTTTTGCTTGCTTATGCAAGCAGAATGTGGTGCCTTTGTAGTCGAGAAAAAAAACAACCCACTTCTGGAAAATACTTGTCATTCAGGATAGCCCAATGTGCTTTACAGGGAGCTGCAGCAGAGCAGGGAGTGGATATATTTAGCTTGCTGCGTGCTCAGGATTGCTTTGCCTTTGGCATTTGGGAGCCCTGTGCTGGGGCAAGTTGTGGTGGCCAGAAAGTGTGTGAAAGTTTCCCTCTGCCTCCTCCCCTCCTTTGAGCCAGGCTGGAAGCCTGCACAGCCTGATTCAGATGGTTATTTAGATAGGATACCTGCTGAGGGCATAATCCCCCCTCATTACAGTGGCCCTGTTGTGCCTAGCGCTTCGTAAATGTAATTAACACCCAACCTCTGCCAGCGAGGTTTGCAGTCACGTGTGGAAGTAGATATTCTCCATGGTAACTCTTCTCACTTGCCTATTTGAGAAAAAAAAAAGTTGCTGATTGCAAAATGAGATTGGGGAAATATTTTTTCTTCCTGGCTTTTTTTGAAGGATACATTGGTTATCTGGCAGGGACAGCCCTGTAACCTTGGGGGTGTTTGTTGTGCCCCTTGAAAAGCCTGCCCAGAGTTGGCCAAGTTATATTGTATTAAAGATGTTTGAGACTCACTTCTGAACAGTATGAAGAGCCTGGCTGCGTATAGTATATTCTAGTTTAAGTTCCTGCTTTGGGACCTATCGTTGTTAGAAGTATGTACGAGACGTGGGTATGGATAGTAGAACGACAGGAATATTTTTTTCCCTCCCTTCCCTGCATATCTCCTTTTGCCTGCAGGAAATAAGTTGGGAAAAGCTTTGCCATTGACTGACCTATCTCAAAGCTCATTGCTTAGAAAATCCTTTGCCTTGGCAGGGAGGCAGCACCGATACTCTTCTTAATAGGTTTTCAGAATAAAATAAAGGGAACTCAAAAAGCTAGGAATGAGTTTATCTCCAGTATCACAATCTGAGAGTCATTCACTTAGCCCTCCTGCAAGCTCCGTGTACTGTCTGTATGGCCTTGGCTACACTTACTGTGGTGTTTGCTCACGGTTTCTCCCAAGGTAAGGGCTAGGTCCCCTGAAGTTCTTGTCCTCTCTGGTCCATATAGTATCCTCCCTTTATCAAATATTATCCTCTCTTCATTAGGTGATCTATAACCAGAATCAGTCTTGTGTTTCTCTCCCTGGCTTGTTTAACCTGGAGATGAAATTCAGCATGATTTGCTGCTTTTTTTACAGCTACAGTGTGACTGGGGCATACACATCAACACTTACTGATGGTGCTTGGGTTTATTTGCAATATATGTAGGCAGTTCATATATGCTTATATATCATAATAGGGAACATCATGTGTATAGATCAAATATGCAAAGGAAATGTTTAACAGCAACACGGTATCCAGCTGAACTGGCATGTTAGCATCTTGTGCTTTTTGGCACGGTGCCTTCGTGTGTCCAGTAGTTTGTAGGTCACTTGAGCAAGACACATCTGTTAAAATAATTTTAAATTGGTGGCCTGCACTGGCCTATCTGATCTGAGCTTTGGAGTAAATCTAGGGATGGTGCTGATGGTGGACTGGTGGGGCTGGCACCACTTGCTGAAGAGCTGCGGGGGCTGAGAAGCCTCTTTTGCTGGTAGAGCCGGATCTAAGAGATACGCGTGGTCTGGAGAAGACATCCTGCTCGCTTCAGTGTCGCAGGTTAGCTGCCTGCTGCCATACTGTGGACCGGTAGTGCTGTATGGCAGCTGGTCCAATGGGCTTGTCCGGTGGTTCTGACCTGTGTATGTTTGAAGGTTGCCATGGAGCTGGAATGTTTGGCTTCTGCCAGGCAGTTGGCCAGTGGTGGCCAGACCAGGCAGTTGGCTTGCAGCTGGCTTGTTGCTGCCGCAGCGACAGGGGGTCTAGCTCGACCCCTTTCTCCTCTGCAACTGATCTGAGCTACCAAGCATAGTGTACTTCTACTGGTGCTGGTTCCTGTGAAGGCTGGGATCTTACCCAGCAGATGCCTGTTTTGCTGTTCATGTGGGCTAGTCTTGCAACATGTTAGCAAGTTCAAGTGGCTCTCGGAGAAGTCCAACAACCCGGTGAGTGCTGGCATAAGCACACGGTGACTACTGGGAGCAGTATGAGCTGAGAGGCAGGTGGACACTTGGGTGTCAGTTACCCGCAGGACTCGAAGCTGTGTCCCGTGTAAGGGTTAAGCATGTGTTTGCCGAAAGGGAACAATAAACTTGGTTTCTGATACTATCCAGCCCTGGGAGTTTGTGCCAAGGACCTTCTCAAGCCTGCACGAGGTTATTTTACTGGTGCTGAGTCCCTGCTGAGCTTGCGAAGCCCAGCGGAACATTGCTGTTAGATTGAAACTTGTTCGGATTCAAAACGTTGGCAACAATTCTCAAAGCTAGGAGGAGCTTGACTTTGTGGGAGGGCCTTGGGTCATTCATCTGCCTTTACCCCCTGGCTGAATGCAAGGTCTGTCAATCAAAAGCCAATTTTTAAAATCTGAGGCAGAGTGGTCCCTGTTAGAGCTGTTTCCTGCTCAGCTCTTGGTTCCAGAAATGTGTATTGGGTCATTTTTCTCAGCTTGTCTTGCACCTTCTGGAAACATATATACTGTTTGTACTTGTTGAGAGCTTATTAAATGTTTTGTTGGTGTTAGCAAAGATGATCCCCTATAAAATGAAGTCATATGTGAAATATTAAATGCTAAGGCAGGAGGCTTCTGGCACGCTGTAATTGCCTTGTAAACTTAGATGCCTGATTGTAAAGGGTCTTATCGCTGCAGTTCAGCCACTTATTTCTTGGAAGGAACGTGTCCTTCTTGGTACGGGATGATTTGGTTTTCTTCCCCCTCAAGTCAGGAGCAGGCTCTTAATTAAAACAGAATTATAGCCTGAAGTATTTCTTAGAAACCAGGGGAAAATACTTGGCTGAGTCCTAGTAGATCTCAATTTTTATAGGAGTTTCTCACTTCAAGGGCGTTACCAACAGCCCAACTGTAGCTTTCTCGATGTTCAAAGGTTTTTTCCCTGCTGAATTTGGAGGGGGGTGGACTGGTTGAATTGTGATTTTTGTGACAAACAATTATAGCTTATCCCCCACTTACAAGTTTAATTGAAAGTGGGTCTTGTTTGGTTGTTAGCTTACGGGCATTAAAGCAGGGCATATTCCAAAAATAGCTGCTGAAAGGAGGACCTAAATCTCCGGTTATGTACAGTGTAAGACCTGACTTGACATACGACGTTGCTAATCCTTTATACTCTGTTGGCAGGTAGAAATGCTTCCTGATTGTCTCTGTGATAGTTAGAAAGGATTATTTTATGGAATTAGCCTTTTCAGTTTTCTGTTTTCATTCTATTAATGTAGAAATAAAGACAAACACATATCCTTTTGCCTCGATAAGAGGTTTATTGGAAAAGGACATACCGCTTCTCCTTTATGTTTCTTTCCTTAGTAGGGCAAGCGCGTGCATACCTGGACGTGCAGATGTGTATGGCATCTGTCTCTGTCACTAGAGAAGTCGCCCTCTTTTCAGATGAGGGAGTTCACATCTTGGGGGAAAGAAAGAAAAAAAAAATAGTGTCCAGATAATAATGTTGTGGATGAATTATGAATTATGGCTGTGTGCAGAGAGGCTGTGTCCCTATGTCCTTGAAATAAAGCCTTGAGAAACAAAGAGCTCCAGAGTGGGGGGAGGCTGGTAATTGCAGTTCTGCCTTTAAACAAATACTGCCAAAGCTGTCTGGCCTCAGTCTAGCCTGGCTTGTTATAATTTCTTCCAGCTATTGCTAATAAATCTGATATAAGAAAAACGTCTTCCTCTTTCGTCGTCCCCATGGAACGTGGGATGCCGGCATGACTCAACCAGAGCCTGGTGTTGTCACTTTGTGTCGTGACAGTGGAGGCTTGGATGCCTCCAGATCCCGTTCTTGTGTGGAATTCAAGTCCACATCCCCGCGGGAGGTTCTGCAGGATGGTGTCCTGCTGAGCCTGGCCCGTGGAAACTGGCTGTCCCCAGAGCTGCTGGAGTGTTGTTTCCTTGAGTGGTGTGGTGATGTTTCCTAATAAATTCCCTTGGTTTTCCTGAAGAGAGCCCAAAACTCTGAAGCTTCTCCAACAGAGAAGTTTCATCACTTGCTCTAAGCAGACTCAGTTGCAAAGTGATGTGTTTGAGCGGGATGCTGGGAGCAGATGTCAGCAGATCCATGGATGTGCTCAGTGAGAAACCGTGGGGAGAACTGCAGTCGAGGAGAAGGAGACATGGTGGATGGTGGTGCAGTGGGAGAGCACGGCCATGAAGTGCTGTGGCAGAGAAGAGGGGATGAAGTTGCCAAAAATATAAGAGGAAGGGACAGGCGTGACAGGGTGTAGTGAGGTGGCTGTGCCTTTGGTTATCACGGATAGGAGCAGGGCAGGCAGAGGCGGCTTGGGAGGACGGTAGTTCAATTTGATTTTCCAGCTGTGCTAGGAGATGCGATACCCTCGTCTCCTTCTAAACCAAGCTGGGACGATGAAACCAGCAACCGTCGGTGACAGCTCACCCTCCGCTCCTTCCTGCGAAGGCTCCGTTTCTGTTACCTCACCCTTCGAAATTCCTTAGAAATCCTGCACCCTTCCATTTTAGGATTTGTGACAGAGCCAGAGCAGCAGCCGCCACCGCAAGGAAATCGCAAGATGGTGGAAGAGGGATGGCTGTAAAATGGCGGCAGGGAGCCTGGCTGCGCGCCCTGCGCTGGAGGGATTTCTGGAGCAGGTTCCGGCGGCGCTCAGCTGCTGCCCTCTGCCCGCTCCATGGGAGACGGCAGCCGGGAGCTGAGCCGCTGTGCCGGGAGGCAGGAGCAGCTCTGCTGCTGTTGGGGCCTCCAGCCCTGTTAGGTTTCACAGATACCTTAAAAAAATGTTTTATCTGAGTGCAAAACTTATTTCCATGGTGTAAATTAGCCCTGTTTGCATGTGGATCTGCCTGTGAATAGTGGCTGACTCTAGTGATCCCGTCTCTAGCGTGCATTGATTTCTGTAGAACTGAATGTAGTTGTACCTCTGCTTTTGCTTTTTTTGTCTTTGTATTATTTCTTTCTTGAATTGCGAAATCTGAGCAGAGCCTTCAATGTATCTTGTTATTTTTGTACTTCTGTACAGAAGGAGAAAAATTAAAAGTTTGATTTCCCTCTGCAAAGTTTTCCTGACTACTCTTTTCGTGATGTTATATCCGCAGCGTGTCCTTAAATATTACAAAAGCATCTCGCTGCAGATCAGGAGCTGACTTGGAAAGAGATGCTCCTTGGTCAGAAGGTTTGCAGTCTTATTGCCACGCTGTGTTTTGGTTTGTTAACAGTGGGATTTGTAATGCTGCCTTATTAGTATCTATGTTATATGCTGTGATGAGTTTTCTGGTTTAATTTTAAATGAAAAATAGATGTTGGAGTGATTGGGCAAAGGTATTTGTGTATTTTGGTCACTTAAAATAGTTTGACCTCTCTTTGTTTTGTTGAGGAGCCTGCATTTAAGTGAATATCCTGTTTATTAACCCATTTGAATGTAAAGGAAAAATAAAAAAAAGAGAGAAATACACCTATTTGATGTCCTGCTCCTCAGTTACTGGATACTTGAGAAATGCAATCTGCACAGCATTGGTGTAACCCTGTAAACAGGACCTGCCCCAGCTATGTGCCTGGATAAGCTCCTTTCTGCTGCTCAATTTATTCTTTTTGCAAGAAACATGATCTTTAGTATGATGCATGCAGTATTTGGTGCTGACCTCTCTCAGAAATTGGGTGTCAGGCATTTGAGCCACCGGCCGTACTAGGGTGTAGTGGGCAGCCATGCCAGAGCTGCTGCTTATCTTTAATCCAGCAGGATGGTCCCTGGATGCTCCAGCTCCCAATATACCTTACCCTTGCTTGCACTAAGCGAGCCACATCCTCCCTGGAGGACCTGTGGTGGTGGTATTGCTAACACTTCGCTTCACTTTACCACCACTCTTTGTTTTGGCCGATGAGCAGGAGGGAGCGTGCAGTGATCGGGAGCCTGCAGCCTGGCCCAGGCGCTCAGCGCCTGTCCTGGGAAGGTGCTGCATGTGCGTCGGTGTGTGTGTTTGGGACGACGCTGTTCACACTTGTATTTAGGTTATTCCGAGCCTGTCGTAGCTTGGGCGTGGCTCGGGCTTGCTCACTGCGTATTTCAAAGCTGTGACAGTACAGTTAAAATGTAATCTCTTCTTTCTCTACCATCAGTCACTCGGCATCTGAAGAAGCCTCTGGCTCTGACTCTGCAAGCCAGTCTGAAAGTGAGCAGGGCAGCGAGCAGGGCAGCGAGTCAAACAGCAGCTCGGAGTCCTCTGAAAGTCAGTCTGAATCTGAAAGCGAATCAACGGGTTCAAAATCCCAGCAGACCCCTCCTGAAACCAAAGAAAAACCAGCCTCTAAGAAGGAAAGGATAGCAGATGTTAAAAAGGTATTGACCCCGCTGGTCTGCATAGCTGTGTTACCCCTGCACCCACCACGAAAGGGCCGACAGCAGGACCTTAACGGAGATGTCTTCAACTTCCCTGCCACTCTGCACGTTGACCAAACAGCCTCCAACCTCTGGTGTCCCCCAGTCACTCATGGCTGTTTGGTCTGTGTGCTTGTGCCCTGCTGGTGTCATCCCTGTGAGCAGGAGCTTGTGTGTTTGGTGGGACAACCCTTTGGGCACCACATAGGTAGTGATGGGGCTGACTGGTGCAAATGAGGAGCAGGCGCCTGTCATCAATATGTGACTGTCATTTCACCCTCTCCCTCCATCTTTCCGCTCTCCTGTCTCTCCCTCAGTAGTAGTAAAGCTTCTTCATGTGGTGTGTAACCAGGAGGTGCTTGTCTAGGGTTTGGGCCACTTTGGCTTGTTTCTATCACTGTCTTCCACTTTGAAAAAAGTAAAGAAGAGGGAGGAAAAAAGGAGGAAGAAGAAAAAAAGCTATTTATTATGTCAAGAACAGTGTTTTTTTGTTGTGGGATTTTTTTCTTGCAGCTTCCCAGCTGCTCCCTGGCAGTGCCCCCTCACACAGCCAGGTTTGCCCTCTGCCTGTGCCTGCATGGGAGGAGAAGGGATTGCGGGTGTCTGATGCACGAGGCTGGCGT
Source organism: Psophia crepitans (assembly GCA_013399095.1). Classification (NCBI taxonomy): domain Eukaryota; kingdom Metazoa; phylum Chordata; class Aves; order Gruiformes; family Psophiidae; genus Psophia; species Psophia crepitans. The sequence goes on along the minus strand of VWZZ01008421.1, from coordinate 660,453 downwards.
TGCACTGGTTGACCTTGCGCCTGTCTGGTGCGGAAGCTGTGCTTTGGTCACCCGCTCTACCCGAGGGATGGAGGCACCTGAGTAACACAGTGTAGTGTGGGTGAGAGAGAGGAGCCCAAATACCCATTTGGAGACAGGAACTCAGTGAACTGAGCTTACTTGGAGGGAGGAAAATCAGGTTAAGTCAGTTTGGGTTGGTTGGTTTGCGGTGTGTAAACTATCCTGATGTTCTTGGCTGTGGTTTGCACTTTGCACAGCCTGTTCGTGAGAGTAAGCTTTATGGAGAAAGCTGCTGTGTATGTATGTATAGACTGAGAACAGCAGTGCTTTCAGCGCTCCCCCCCGACCTGTGAGGGAGAAGTGAAGGATTTTGTTACCGGCTTCTCCCTCTCCCAGATCTCTGAGCTGTTGGCTCAGGTTGTGGCTAAATCTCCCGTGTTCAGACTGGTGAGGAAGGATATGTTTATAAGGCAGCTGCGGTAACACAATATTAAAATTTCTCTTTTATTGTTGATAAGTGGGGACTGAAGGAAGTTTCTTCTTCCTCTGTGGGCATCTAAGAGCACGTCCCTAACAATAAACATGAAAATTATCTTATGAGGGAGTGCATCCATACACAGGGTGATAATTAGCGTGGATGAAACATGAAAAGGTCAGGGCACCCTTTAATAAGAAAGCCTCTCCCTTCCTTAACTTCTCTGTTAATGGGTGTTTTCCTTAGCTAGGCCTAGCCTAGGCATGTTGGTACCTGTTCCCCTTGAATAACCAATGCAATTAATTATTATCTAATTGTTTATTTTGTATTCCTGTCTAGATACACCCATAAAAGTGAGGCTAATTTGCGTTAGATGCTATTCAAGTTTGTCATGGGAGTTGATCCCTCATCCAAAAACTGTCCCATTTAAAAGATGAAAAGACAAGTTCTTCAAACCGTTTGGGGAGTATTTCGAGTTTTCCTTTCATGTGAATTTATCTCTCTGTACTCATGTGCCCAGCAGAGATACACCTTCGCAATCTGTCCGTTGCAGTGTTATCCCATTACTGCTTTAACAGTAGCAGAAAAACTGCTGGGCTGCAGCCTTGTATTCATCACGCTGTCAATCCCAAGTCTCTGCTGCATCTGGCAGTGTATTTTGATTTCCTTTTCCTGCCAGTGTCTCGCAGAGGCATTTGAGGACTGGAGGGAGAGAAAAGCAGAAGGAGAATGAATAGGTTTAGAAAACTAAGAGGATAAGCTTTGCTGAGGGAGAGGAGGGATTGTTGGTGTTTGAGAGGCATGTTGGTGGGTTGCATCTGCCCTGTAAAGCTTCTGGTGTCCTGTGTCACCAACACAGCTCTGTATTCATATCCCTCAGGGCATCAGTTCTCGTCTCCCCCTTCTCCTGTCCATCCAGCAAGAACAAACGCCCGCTGTTGTACGCGGTGCATTACACTGCTTAGGGCCTGGTTACAGCAAACACAGCACAACCACTCCCAGTAGCCAGCTCTGCACATCCATGTGTCCTGCGCTGCCAAACCACATGCACATCAGTGCGTTCAGGAGAAGAACCAGCAGTCCTGCTGCCTTGCCTCACCAGAAAACAGGGTGTCCTGGTCCGTTTGCCATCCAGGCTGGGCCACAGAGCAAATTTTTGCAGTTGCTGCTGGCAATGTCATGTCACCGGGCTCGGTGGGGTTTTCCCTGTAGAAGCTGTTAGCCACAGTGAATTGCCCCTTTGTGTTGGTACACCCATCCATTCCACGTGCAAGGTGTTGCCTCCTTACCTTCAGCACCGTTGCTTGCAGAGGGCTGGCTGGCTGGCCACTCTGTCCTTCAGCCTGAATGAGCTGGAGAGTAATTGGTACCCTGGTGGAAAGATGGACAGATGCTGAGATTAAACATGCTGCTTTGGAGTGTTACCAAATAGCCCAAAACAATCATAATCCTTTTCAGGTAGTTTTTTAGTGTCCATCTGCTGGTTGCTAATTCCCTTATGGTTTTGTGTTGATTTAAAGGAAAAAAACCAAAACATTCACCATCAAACTTCTTTAAAATGTCAGAAATAATTGGGGTGAAGCAGGCCTTCTGATGGTCTGTTTATTTTGCAGATGTGGGAAGAATATCCTGATGTTTATGGGGTTAGGAGGTCAAACCGAAGCAGACAAGAACCATCGCGATTTAATATAAAAGATGAGGTAAGAAAATATTAAAAAATAAAATAAAAAAGATGAGGGATTACGGAACATATAAAACCAACCAAACCCAAAGAGCAAAGGCAGGTCTCGTCTGTCTTGCCTTGTGAACGCTCAGCCCTAGCCTGGTGCGTGGATGTTGGAGCTGACAGTTCAGGTCCCAGTCCTGCAGCTGGATCCGCTTGGGTTGAGACCTGGAGTCAGCGGGACGCTGCGTGGGCTGAGATCTGCATGCACTGATCTGATTGCTGGAATGGGGCGTAACGCAAGTCATGCTCTGCTGTAGAAACGTCCTGGAGAGAATGGGTCTGCGTTAAAAAATAACAGCAACCACCAAACTAACAAAACCACACCAAAGCACAACACATATTCAACCAGGAATAAAGGAAACTTCCCAGAAACACCTCACAACAGCAAAACAGTCATTGTTGCCCATCCTGGAACGGATCACGCTGATAAATGCATTTGTGTGTGTTCGGCATTATGAACTATCACTTTTCTTTGGCTGAATATCGGGGAGTCTTTTCATGCTTCAGTTGGAGGTGACAGTGGTCAGAGCCCGGCAAGCCAAGCTTTCCAATTGTTCCTTTGTTTTCCAGAATGTTGTTTTTTGCTGAAGACGTAGGAATTAGCTGCTGCCTTCATTTACATCTAACAGTCTTTCTGCACAGAGGTTTTCCTTTACAGGTCTTCAGGAGGATTGAGTAGTTATAGAGAAGAAGGAAAATTAGGGAGAGGCTTAGACCAAAAGTAAAGCTTGGGGCTTAGAGCTAGGCACAAAAGCATGCAGTTGGGACCCTGAGGATAAGTAGCCAGGCTTCCAGCAGAGCAGGAGCCCAGTGGTGCTCTCTGACCACAGGCTTCGCTGCTGAAATGTGCATTTGGATGCCCAAGAGGTCCGAGTCGCGCAGCAAACGCAGGTCTCCGGCTCCTCGCTCTGGTACGTTACTGTTGAGCGGCACCTCCGGTGCCCCCCAGACTCCTGTGCTGGATGTCCCACATAGCAGCAGGTCAGGAAGGGGCTTGGGGCACGTCATTGACTTAGCTTTTGTTTTCCTTTTCAAGTTCGGCAAAGCCCAGGCTCGCTGGCCGCCTCTCTGTGCGATGCCGCGGCATGCACTGTGCTGGCGATGTCACACCCACCACAGACCTCCGCTGCAGACCCGAGCGCCCTGTTAGGGGCTCAGGTAAGTCCCGTCTTTTTTTGTTTTACAATATTACGTGGTTTTGCAAATGTTGTTTTCTTTTTCGATATCTTTATTTCCTACTACTTAAGGTACGATAAAGTTTAAAAAAAAAATAAAAAATCCGAGATGTGAAAACTTTGCTATACCACAAAATATTGTAAAAAACAAAAAAAAAAAAGTCCTCCCGAATGATCCCACTGCCACCTTTGTGAAACGGAAAGCCAAAATTAACGAAATTGGACCACCCCCTTCCCTTTTCCCTCCCCAAAGCAGCACTGACTGGTCCCCGTAGGGCAACTCCCATCTGCAGCGGAGTCTGATGGAGGGTGTGACATGTCAGGAGCACAGTGCTGGGGCTTCGCAAAGAGCAGGAGGAGATGGAAAACCTTGCCTTTGGAAGACCTGAACGCCAAGAGGGAGGAAATAGCGTAGCTCGAGCCTGCATGGTGCTGAGCACTCCTTGCTGCTGCTGGAGCTGGCAGAAACCTGAGGCGCTTGCCACCTCTTAAGATTGCTTTTTACCTTTACAGGGTTAATCCTGTCGCCAGTGACCTGCTCTTGTCGCTTGCTGCTTGGGACTTCCAGCACAGTGTCTAGGAGCTTTAACTGCCTTCTATCCTAGTGCTTCTCTGCGGTATTAGCAAACAGCATCGCCTAGGCAGCGTGGCAGGCTCAGAGCGCAGAACCAGAATCAGCTGTCACGCCTCCCCTTGCGCTCCCTGGTCGGGGCAGATCGCGCGTAGGCTGTTCGGTTTTTTGGGGCACTATTTAATCTCTAGCCTGTCCTTTGAGACCAGCAGTTTGGGCAGGGTTATTTTTGTGTTAGAAATTATTGCCTTCTGGGAACTGCCCGGAGGGCAGCGGGCACGTTGTGCAGGTCTCTGAGCCGCAGTCAGAGAGGGTGACGACTTGCGATCGATGCCGAGCCGTGGGCTGAAGGATCAGGAAGCGAGAGTGCAGTTTTGCATAGGGGCACAGAGCTGCTCAGAGGACTAGAGCTGTCTCCAGGAATAAGAGCACATGTGAGTTTTTTAGTAAAAACAGTACTTGCCCCCATGCGTTTTCTTAGCAGTGAATAAATCAGCTTCAGGTTTCAGCCAGGGGAAGTGAGACACGCAGAGCCAGGTGCCTTTCAGGGTATTCTGGGGCAGTCGAGAAATCAGTGCGCCCAAAACAGGCACAATCTTTTTGCTATAAAAAGATCGGAGTTAGTAATAACCGGCACGGTGCATCTTTTCTGTGAGAAAGAGGCCACCAAGTCATGCACCAGTGGTGTTCCCAAAATACACTTGGGTTTATTATTGGAAAAAAACAATTTTTGCTCATTTGCATTTTAATTAATGCTTTGCCTCACGTCTTTGCTGAAAGTTGAAGCACTGCTGGTATCACTGGGGGAGAGAACTTAGCAGGCACAAGAAAGCTAACCTGGTGAGCTGAGATTCTCCACCTTTTCTGGAGCACTGGAGCTTGGCCTCTGTTAAGCCTGAAATGAGCAAACCCTCGCTTTGACTTTAGTCTGGACTGTTTCTTGCCTCTGTTCAGACAAGTCTTAATCTCTCCTAGTAGGCAGCATGAGCATGAGGCTTGCCTGGACTGTGCCAGTGGCCTTGAGTCTCTTTCTCCTGCCCTGGGCTAGCAAGGAGGACACTCGCGGACAATCTGTAGGACCAGAACTTTAAAGCTGCTGCTGCGTTGCCCTGCTTGGCGCTATGTATGCGGCATAGTTAGGCTTTGTACAGTGCAGCTCCACAGCAAAATACGGCGTAATTAATCCAGTAAAAGTGTACGTATTCGTAAGTGCTGGGAGAGAGAGAAAGATTAAATTAGATGTGAGGTGTCAGCGCGGTACGGAGAGGGAAGCCTGATGCGTTCAGCTGGAGGTGGGGAAGGCCAGTTGCGAAGAGGCCAGTTCCCAGTCCAGCTGGAAGTGGTGGTGCAGGAATAAGTTGGGCACGTTTGTAGTGTTTGGCAGGGGCAAGGGGAGCTAGAGAAGGCAAGTCACCTTTCCCCTTGGCCGCAGCAGCAGCACCCCAGCGGCGCAGCCCGAGCCCAACAGTTTTGCCAGCGCTGATGCTCGGGCTCTGCGAGCGAGGACCGAGCACCCGGCATCTCTGGCTGGGCTGACAAACGCCTGGGTGGGGACTGCAGATGGATTTTGTCAGCTTAGGGTGTGTCTTTCAGGGAGGTGATGTTATTGAAATGGAAGCTGCATGTGATTTCCCAACCGGTCTGCTGCCTGATGAGAGTGGGTGGCAGGCTGGAGTGCAGACGGGACCTCAGGTGCACGCTCAGGACCTGGCATGCTCCCAGCTCCCCGATTATCATCTGCGCTTCCTTACCCGAGGAATTTACCACCAACCAGAGTCTGTGGGTTCATGTTGATAACGGGGTGTTACAAGCACAAGCTCTGTTTGTGCTGCTGAGTCCAGGCCTTGGGCTGATTTGAGCAATGGAGTTTTGCAGCTGGGTCCTGAAACGTGGACTTTAGCAGAATTAAGAGGTTACTAAAACATGCTTAGGTTTTGGGCTTTTTAAAAATTGTATTATTATTTCTGTATAAAATGGTAGAAAGCAGATTTCAGCCAGGGGCTGCAGCCTGGCAGCTCGGGGTCAGGATGCCAGGAGGAGCTGGTGAGGGAGAGACAAGGGTTGGTGGTGGGTGAGGGAGTGGTGAGGAGAGCCTGAGTCACCCGTGGCTGCACAGAGCTGCCGGCACGGCGCTTCCCAGCAGGGAGGATGTGGGAACACAAGGCAGGCAGATGACTCAGGCTGGGGACTGGTTGTGTCAGAGGAGATAGAGCTGGGCTTGACACGCATCCAAAAAAGACAATGGTGCCTTTGAAAAATGTAACTGAAGGCGGCTGAATTGCAGTCACAAGTTAAATTTTTCAAGGCAGAAAGAGGTGAGGAAATGACGAGTCATTAAGAGATGAGCGGTGGCTTTGTGGAGACAGTGGCAGAGCAGAGGAAGAGTAGCTGCCTTAGGGAAGTAGAGAGTAGAAGCTTGAAAAATGGGATTTTGGCAAAGAAGTGGAGTTACTTTCAAAGAGCGAAAGGTTGTATTTGGTTTTCTCCAAATCTGATCATCTCTGACGCAGAACAGAAGAAAAATCCACCTCTCTTTACTTGTGGTTTGCCAAAAGACAACAAAAAGCAAATGTGTGCTGAGGGACAGCTCTCAGAAAACATTCCAAAACTGGAACGGCAAAGCAGTGTGCTTCAGAAAGTGGATAAGAGATTAAAAGAGAAAAAGAAGATTGAGGACTTTTAAACTTTGCTATGTCAAAACTGAAGTCTGTGGACTGCTTGGTGTATGTCACAAGTGTAGGTAGGGCTCTCCGTGGTGTTCACCAGTCAGTTGCTTCCTGGATGCTTGGTCTGTGAGACAGGGATTCCATGCGGGGCCGTGAAACAGGTGGATGAACACGCGCTCGTGGTAAGGTACACAGAATAGGTTTTATTGTGTCACATGTAAATCTGACACCAAGCCACAGTGAAATTCAGCAAAGCTCGTGGTCTGTCGTGGCCTTCAGTATATTTTAATGGAAATGGATGCAATCGAGAAGGGAATTTCCATTGTTGGAAGAAAAGCTGGAAAATGGAAATGAAGGGCACAGAAAGAAAGGAGGGGGGTGGGCCATGGCTCTCCAGAGCCCTCACTTTTCTTGTTGCACTTCATGCCGTTTCACAGAATTGGGGTGTGACCAGCTCTTGGTTGTAAGCTTTGCTAGCTGTTGCTAGGAAGGTGGTGTGTGTACCAGGAGATGCAAATTGAGGTTCCCGTGGTGGTGGACAGACGTTACCTAGAGCTACAGCTGAGTACTGCAGCAAAAAGCGGTATGAAACAGCAGATTTCCAGTAAATGTGTAGAGCAAGCAGTCTTGGAGGCTGCTTCTATCATTTTACTACTCCTGTAGAAATCTCACATCGGTTTGTTCAGTTTTCTTCCTGCAGATTTGTGTTTTCTGGGGCAAGCGTATGAGGTGAAGTCATCTGGTGGTTGTGAGGTGTTATTTGTACAGTAATCTGTTTTTATAGTGGACTGGTTTTTACGAAAATCGGGTTGTGTACAACCTGCCTAAAGATTTTTATTTTTTTTTTTTAAGCTGTCTTGGTCTGTAGGAGTTAATGATGCCCATGTTTAAAATAGTACCTCAAGTAGTTAGAATATCTTTAGATATATTTAGCCAGAGAGACTTCACTGGTGAAGGCTGGAGGATTAGGAGGAAGGAAAGCAACAGGGCACGGCTCTGACCCAGGCAGGTCCTCAGTGACTCGGGCAAGCAAGGACACTCTTGTGATGAGAATAATGTCTTTTCTATAAGAATTTCCTTCCTTATAGGAAGTTTCTCTAACAAAGGCAGAGATCATAATGCATTTGTGTGGCTGCAAAAGTTTCTGCCATCACAGAAACTAAGTCTGAGCGCCCCAAAGTATAGCAGGATTCCTGCTGAAATGGCAAGTACGGGCGGTCACGAAAGCGCATTCAGCCACTGCACTTTCAGTTAAAAGCCTTGTAAAACAGCCGAGCCTTAGCACTGAAAGTGCTGCCCAGAAAGCAGAGTCACGCTGCTGCCTGATTCTCGAGCATCAGGCAGGAGCGATGCTCACCTTGCACCGTAGGCAGCGGTAGCAGCAGCTGAGGTGCCCTCTCTCTCTGGGGTACGTTTTGCCTCCAGCAGTGCAAGGTTTGGGGGCTTAAATTCACCCCGTGGTTTTCTAATCCGTGGGGTGTTGCACGCGCTGCGGGTCTGCCTGGGCGCTGCCACCGCTGAGATGACATCTGCCAGGTATTGGAGGTTGATGCTGGTGGGTTGCAGCCTTGCGCATCCCAAGCTCGGGGACCCCAGAGCAGATGATGTAGTAGAACTCTCCAGCCTTTCTACAGAGTTACCTTCTTCGTGCTGAGAGCACAGCGGCTTAACCCCACGGCTGAGGTGGCGTGGAGGGAACGGTGCCAGGGAGCTGGTTGCCCTTCTGCAGCCCTGTCACACCAAAGCATCCTTCCGGCGCTGCAGTGAACGAGCGGTCGGGCAGTATCTGAGCTCGGGTCGTGTGCATGTGTTTCAGTTGCATCCTTGAGGAGACAGTCCGGAGCAAAGCCTACAACCTGATTTTCTTTCTTTTCAATTAAAGGCAAGTAGTGAATCTGAAAATGAGAGCCCAAAAAGAAGAGGCCAGAAGCAAATGAAAAGAACGTAAGTTTCTAGGGAAAGGGTTTTGAGTGGCAGTGCTTTGCTTTGTTTTATTTTTCTGATCAGTAGTATTGGATTGCTTGATAGGTGTCGTCAGTGTGGAGTGCTTGTAAAATAAATTATTTAATATTTACAGTAATAACACTTTGGATCCCTAAAGCTGAAGCATGAATATGGATCTACAGATGGATGCAATTTCCCAGTTATTCTTTTGTTTATGTTTTCCCACTTTGCCTGTGACAGAATCTGAATAAGTCAGGCTCAGTTTCTGTTGTCGGTCTTTCACTTCTCCATCAGATTATTTATTATGCTTCAGAGATACTTAACGCAGTTTAATCCATGCTCCTCTGCCACTTTTTGATTAATAGAGAATAAAATGCCAAATTATCCTCCTTTACCTTTCATAACCTCCTGCTACAACAAAAGACCTTCTATAAAGTATATTTTGGATGTCTCATCACCATACCTGAATTCACTTACGGTCATATTTTCCTGGCTTTTTCCATCTAATAAGTACCTTCTAGTTTTTCCAAACACTAAAGTGAGCTGAGGAGCTACAAGCTGCCAGCTGGAGAAAACCTAAACGCAGCCACGTGATCCAGCTCTCTTTATCCTGTTTCATATCTTCTAATTTTTCGTTCAGTTGTACACACCGGTGCAGTGCAGGAGGGAAAGTAATAAAGCACAGGGGGGACTGTGGTAGTATGGACCTCTCCTGAGTGAGGGAAATAATCCCGGTGGCCTCCCCACATCCCCTTGGAGAGAGGAGAGGCTCCTTCAAAGGGCATTTTGGAGCTGCAGCTTTGCTGTGAGTTGTGCATAAAGAATCTTCTTCCTTCCACTAATGGTACAGTGTGATTTGGCTTCACACTTGGAAAAACTTGGCTTTACACTTCCTAAAAGCAGCGAATCATGCCCTAACATCCGCCATGAATTGCACTGAACAACCAAGAGTGCAGTTTTGAATTTTTTCTCAGAATTACAGCCTGCTAGTATTAACCTAGATGACTCGGATGCCTGCTTAGCCAAGCATTTGTGTGGAAATGTGATTGCCCTTCATGACCTACATTTCTGACTGTAGACATAAATGGAAAAGAGAGGTCTCTGGTGAAGAAGAGGATGAAGATGGAGGGGAGCAAGGCACCAGTGGAGAGAGTGAGGTTGAACCAAAGAAAATGAAAGTGAGAAGACCTGCCCAAAGGAGGTAAGGAGTGGTTGGTTCAGTCTGTCTCTTTTTCTGCATATGTCTTTTCTGCCTGTGCTGCATGGAGAGGTAGTCTCGATTTGTCACTAAAGAATGGCGGGTTTTCTGCAATAATACCCTTGCTAATGACCAAGTAAACCTAGGACCTAGTTACTCTCTCACCAACCCATTTCCTGCTCCGGTGAGTGATGCAGTGGTTTCCATGGTAGTTGGAGCAGACTAAATCCCTAGGAGTCTAATACTTGAGATTCATGCTTTCTTAAAGACTTATTAAAATGGATGTTTCTGTAAAACACACTGTATTGTAGATTTCTGTTAATTCTTATTTTAGAACGGTGGCCAAAACCAGTGTTAAAAAGCCTCACAAACCCCAGCGTGGGAAGAAGAGAAAGAAACCAGACTCATCTGAAGATGACGACGATGATGAAGATGATGAGACCCCCAAGAGACAAACTCGACGAAGAGCAGCCAAAAACGTCAGGTATCAAGAAGTGTGGGATTGTTTCACGATGAGAGCTGTGAGGGTGGGGAAGAAGGGGCACCCCACGTTCCCTGCCCTGTGTGACCCTGCAGAGTCCTCTTCTGCCCTCCAGATACCTGTTGGCTGAGATGTGGGTTCTTTCGTCAGCTTCACTGACTTCTCTTTACCTAGTGAAAGAGGGAATATTTACCAGTCCCTCTGAGAGAAATGTGAGGAGGTTTGCATAGTGTTTCTAAAGTGCTCTCAGATGAGACTAGGAATTGCAAATAATAGATTAAAATGAGTAAGAGGGAGCAGCTCTGCTAGGTTGGACCAATTGTCTGAGATTGGCTGATAGGTAGTGCCTTGGGACGGAGGCATCGAGGCATGGTGGAGGTAAAGCATTACCCATTCCCCTATATATCTCTCACCTTTTGGCAGTCCGAATAAGGAACTTGCGAAGAGCCACCTGAAGAATATTTTTGGTGGCTAAATGTTCATCAGAGATGAGAAGTGTAGTTCCTAGGGCAGTGTAGGCACCCGTGCAGCCTTTCAATGCTTTGCAACCTTCATTGTTAAACATAAAACAATCTTTCACCAGACAGAGGAAGCTTCCTCTGTTGATGGTCTTGCTTCTGCTGCAGGGATTGTTCTACCTCCTTATGAAGCATCTGGTGTCGGCCATGGTCAGAAAAGCTCTATGGACAAGATAGAGTATTAGTCTGATAAAATGTTGCTATCTGAATGTCTCAGGAAAAAATACTGCTAGTTTAAGAAATGCATGTGCTGAGCGTGCACTGAACCCCAGGATAAATGCTGGAGAAGGCTTGTTCCAGTCCATGCCATTCTGTGTGTTCCTGGCCTGGGAAGAGTCAACGGCTTTTTAACAATTTGGTTTTGATCTTATTCAGTTACAAAGAAGATGATGATTTTGAGACAGATTCTGATGACCTGATAGAGATGACTGGGGAAGGAGCTGATGAGCAGCAAGACAATAGTGAAACTATTGAGAAAGTCTTGGACATCAGGCTTGGAAAAAAAGGAGGTGCGTAGTTCTGGAAAAAGCCTTTATTTCTGATGTCAATCGTGTGCTTACGGTTTCTCTTGAGCCTTTGCAACTTCAAAGTGGGGCCAACGGTTGTTTCAGTGCTCTTCACCCTTTCCTCTGCTTTTTATTTACGGGTTCTAGCAGCTTTTGTAAAATCTAGTATTGAAAACCCTGAAGCGTCAAGTTTATGTGCTTGGCAGCTTTCATTCAGCGTGCATGCGTTTTGAAGATGCAGTCATTGTTCTGCAATTCTTGCTTTGCTTTTCTTTGAACTATAAAATAGATCTTCCAGTAGAGTCAGTTTTCATAGCTCCAGTGACAAAGCCATAACGAAAATAAGACCCATGTTTTGTTCTCATAGCCTTTCGAAAGTGTTTTTGTAAAACTGAATGGTCGTGAAGGTTTTCAAGAGACCTTTGAATTATACTTAAAGAAAAGCGTTTATGATAGATTTTAAAAGATTCTGTTGTATGGAAAACTTTGGTGTGCCTGTCTTGCTGGGTTGCAGAATCTGTAGGATGTTCATGTGCTGTCACAAAAGATGTATTAGAAAAATAACTTTCTGCTCTAATGCAGTTCATGTCCAGTGCGTGATCGCGAAGGTACTGACTGCAGCCTGACTTCTTTTGCAGCCACTGGCGCTTCCACCACCGTGTATGCGACTGAAGCCAATGGCAACCCAAGCGCTGACTTTGATCCTGAAAAGGACGAGGGGGAGGTTCAGTACCTCATCAAATGGAAAGGCTGGTCGTACATCCATAGCACATGGGAGAGTGAAGAGTCCCTGCAGCAGCAGAAAGTGAAGGGCCTGAAAAAGCTAGAAAACTTCAAGAAAAAAGAAGAGGAGATCAAGCAATGGTATGCTTTGCTTCAACCAGTGATTTGGCCTTGGGTGAAGCTTTTTTAGCCAGAGGTTTGCAGAGTCATGACTGAAAACATTTGATTTTTTTTTCTTGCAAAGCATGTTTCATCCAAAGGAACTGTTTTCGGTGCACAGCACTCATGTCTCTCTTTGCCTGCTGATGAATATCCACCCTCATAGAAATGATATCTGTGGCCGTGGTGTTCAAAGAGAGAGTAGAAGAGGCATGAAATCCTCAATATTGCTACTTCCCAGGCTTAAGAATTGGGATAGCTGATGGTAAATAAACGGTGCACGGATTCACCTGGCTCAGGAGGCGACGTGAGGGCTCGCAGCCTTATTACCCCTTGTTAATTATGGGCTTGTCTGTATGCAAGGTTTTACATCAGTTTATGTCCGACATCACCAGGAACTATACGAGGAACATGATGTGTTTCCAAGCTGATAAAGCCAGAGTAGCAGCTTCTATCTCTGTTAGATTCTGGTTTTGTGACTGATTCTTGCAGCAGAATAAGGCGTCGTTTAACAGGGAGACAATATGAATGTCTATGACATTTGCTTCTCAGTAACAATTTACAATTATAGGAAGCTTTAAGAAACATGTCGTACGAGCAGTAGTCTGCTTCAGTGACTTTGCTGAAAGACAGAACCACATAGGAAAGCAGAATTTCTATATGTGGCCACTATAAGCATTATGACAGAAGGATTATAGTTGTATTTGTTTTGGATTTTTTTGCATCTAGGCTGGGCAAGGTGTCACCTGAAGATGTAGAATATTTCAACTGCCAACAAGAGCTAGCTTCAGAGCTGAACAAACAGTATCAAATAGTGGAGAGAGTAATTGGTAAGTGAACCCAACACTCTGGTAAAGGAGTGAAGACAAACACGGGAACTCTAGTGACAGCAGAATGAGTGTACAGCTCTCTCCTCTTCCCTGCCCTCCATTATCCCTGGATTAAAAAAAAAACCCTGGTGTTAAGTGTTTTTCAGTGTGTGAAATTTAGGGATTTGTACAGTAGAAATCCAGGTAGATCTGTAAGATTGTGTATTTACAAGCAATACAAATCAGTCGCTCTCCTTGCCTGAAGTACTGGATGACACACTAGTTTCCAACGCGCTGTTGAAGTCGCTGCTGCTGAAGTGGTTTGATTCAGCCCTTTGGATGCAAAGTGTTTGCACCCAAAGCAGCAGTGCAGGCCTGGCTTTTGTGAGGACCATTTTCCGTGCGGTGGTTGAGGATGTGGTTAGGCTGCAAGGCAGCTCAGGGGTTAGATTTTCATGATTACTTATTAAAAATGAAAACAGAGCTTGCTGAGCACTTCAGTAATATCACAGTCACGTCAGTCAGAGGTGCTGGCATCCAGTTACTTTGGGAATTGGCTCGAAGAGCTGTTTAACCTATTTCCATACAATTCCTATGAAAAAGCTTGGGGTGTGTGGCAGTGACAGCCTGACTGCCCCCTCTGCTGGCTGCTGCTCTCCATACCCTTCCTTCCCTTCTGTCTCCACACAGCTGTGAAGACCAACAAGTCTGCGACAGGACAGTCAGATTTCCCAGGTAAAGGAGCATTTTTTTGATGCTAGCCGAGGCCTGTCCGGTGGTTGTAGGGGTGGTTCAGACTGCCCCCGTGAACCATGCTTGTGGTTCAGCCACAGAACCACAGTTGCTGAGGTTTGGATTTCTTTTTTTTGCGTGTTTTGCAGCAAACAGTCGCAAAACATCCTCGAATGACCCCGAGTACCTGTGTAAGTGGATGGGGCTGCCCTACGCCGAGTGCAGCTGGGAAGATGAGGCTCTGATAAGCAAGAAATTTCAGCACTGTATTGACAGCTTCAACAATCGTAACAACTCCAAAACGATTCCTACCCGGGACTGCAAGGTTTGCGTGCTTCTCTTCTCTCCTGTTGCTTGGTTTCTCCAGGCTGGGTGATGACGCAGGCAGTGGGAATGTGAAGTTTTGTCAGGATAAATGTCAGAGAAACGTTTTCCCATCCTCCCACCAGCGTGTGAATGGTTGTTTGCTGTTCTTGTGTTGTACTTCAGGCAGAGACATGAACCCCCTTTTGGTTTCATTTACTCTGTGCAGAGCAAGAACGTTATGTCCCCCTGGGGAGTGGGAGGCTTAATTAATCCTTGCAAAGTGCTTGCTCCTCAGAAGGAGCTGCTGCAGAAATGCAAGGTTTTAATATCAGTTGAGTGAAAAAACAGCATACCTGGTAAAAGAGAAAACCCGCAAGATGCTGGTATAGTGAGGAGAGGGACAGAGATAATGGGACAAAAAACAAGACGACAAAAAAGAAAGCGGAGCTCATTCCATCTAGCATGCATTGCGTACAGCCTCCTGCACTCCTGGGGAGAACTCACACCCCTGGTCATCGGAGCCAGGGGACAGCAGGCAAAACAGAACACTGCAGAGCGGTTTTCTGAACTGCAGACATAAGCACTGGCTAGGAAAATGTGAACGGACTTTAACCAATGGGCAGATATACATCCATTGCTGAATTCTCAACCTCACTTTGTCTTTTTCTTCAGTGGGCTTACAGCATCTTCTTTTCCAGGTGTTGAAACAGAGACCAAGGTTCGTTGCCTTGAAGAAACAGCCTTCTTACATTGGCAGTGAGAACCTGGAGCTCCGAGATTACCAGCTGGAGGGCCTCAACTGGCTCGCTCACTCGTGGTGCAAGTACGTACAGATGCTCTGTGACATTCCTTTTGTCTCCTGATTTTTGTCCCCGTAGGATCTGCCCATCTTTTTTTCAAGTGAGATCTTTATGCATCCTGCTTCTGCAGTTTGAAGGATTTCAAATATTATCACGCCCAGCTGCATCACAGACACCACAAACAGGAACTATCTAGAGCATGAACTGAAACCTTGTGCAAAAACAAAAAGCGTTTTCCCTGTCTGGGCCTGTTGGCGTGCTGGCCTCGGCTGCCATGCAAGCGTGGTGCATATCGGCCCTGATTTTCTGTTGTCCTAACTGAAAAAAAGGTTTCTGGCTTGGCATGCTGACACACTTGTTGAAGTCTTTGAGAAATGTCCTAAAATTAGGCCGCTGACTCCCCTCTCCCTTTGCCTTTGTCCTTGCCTGCCAGTTTGGAGTGCTCATGGCCTGTTCCTTTTTGCAATGCTTGTCTGCATGTCCCTGGGATCCACTCAGAAGTGTTCAGATAAATTTTTTTACACTGCTCCCTTTCTGTCTTCGTCGTGGGTTGCTATTCGTGCTGCTGCACAGTAGAATCATAGGATGGTTTGGGTTGGAAGGGACCTCACAGATCAGCTAGTACCAACCCCCCTGCCATGGGCAGGGACACCCTCCACTAGACCAGGTTGCCCAAAGCCCCATCCAACCTGGCCTTGAACACTTCCAGGGATGGGACATCCACGGCTTCTCTGGGCAACCTGTGCCAGGGCCTCACCACCCTCACAATGAAGAATTTCTTCCCAATATCTACTCTAAATCTCCCCTCTTTTAATTTAAACCCATTCCCCCTTGTCCTGTCACAACCTTCCCTGTAACCAGCCCCTCTCCAGCTTTCCTGCAGCCCCTTTAGGCACTGGAAGGCCGCAATTAGGTCTCTGTGGAGCCTTTTCTTCTCCAGGCTGAACAAGCCCAACTCAGCCTATCCTCGCAGAGAAGGTGTTCCAGCCCTCTCATCAGCTTTGTGGCCTCCTCTGGACTTACTCCAGCAGCTCCATGTCTTTCCTGTCCTGGGGGCCCCAGAGCTGGAGGCAGGGATCTTAGGAGAGTGGAGTAGAGGGGGAGAATCACCTCCCTGGCCCTGCTGGCCACACTGGTTTTGATGCAGCCCAGGACACAGTTGACCTGGGCTGCCAGCGCACACTGCCAGTAGTGAGTAAATGAGTAGTGGTGCAAGCACGCACTCAGACAGCGTTTATGTTTATTCTCTTCTTTCTCAGGAACAACAGCGTGATCTTGGCTGATGAAATGGGACTGGGCAAGACAATTCAGACAATATCATTCCTGTCGTACCTCTTCCATCAGCACCAGCTGTATGGCCCTTTCCTGGTCGTGGTGCCCTTGTCCACTCTCACCTCGTGGCAGAGGGAATTTGAAGTGTGGGCGCCCGAGATCAATGTGGTGGTTTACATCGGAGACCTGATGAGCAGGAACATGGTGTGTAATCAGAAAGCAAAGGGCCTGGGGTTGGGTAGAAATCCTGGGTGCAAAGCAGCACATGTGACGCGTGTTCTTCTGAAGAGGCTGACGGATAGTACTGGCAGTACTGCAGGCAGCTAGAGCTCGTGTAGCTGAGCACATGGGTATAATTCACTGCTGCAAGGACTTTTCTACCTTATTTCCCCTCTTCGAGTGAGCACAGGAGTACTGGCTTCTCTCAGAGGGCCTGGAAACGGCTCCTGCGCTGGGCTGAAGCATGCTGCAGTCAGTTGTATAGCGGTGTAAGAGTGCTTGCCTCTATGTTCTGAATGGTTCAGATGGTGAAGCACACAAGTGTTGCGAGTCCAGTGGTGTCAGTAGTGAGGTGATGCATTCATTTGGCCGCTGAGGGTACCGTCACAACAGCGAGTTGTTTGACCTTATTTTACCTGTGCAAGGGCAGCTGAACCATGTGTGCACTAAAGCAGGCGGCTCCCTGGGCATCCTGAGCTCCTCAGATGGCACCTTGAACAACAGGGCTTTGGACTTGGTTGGAGCCTCTGGCTATAGCTAAACTGAAATAACACTTGTTAACTTCCTTTTTGGTAACATTGGCTGAAGTTAACCTTTGTCTCCTCTCACAGATACGTGAATATGAGTGGATCCACTCTCAGTCTAAAAGGTTGAAATTCAATGCGCTTATCACAACATATGAGATCCTCCTCAAGGATAAGGTTGGTAACGATCCAAGGATGTTTTTATTTAGACTTTCTCTCGCTTGCAAAGGGGGAGGTCAGCCCCCAACCTAGTGGGTTTCACCTCTTTCCTCTGCGGTGATGGAGAACATACAGCTAATTGCTTTTGCTTGCAGTAACGCAGAGGGAATGTGGGACACCATTATAGTGTCTTCCCTTTTGGACACCACAGTTGTGTTATTCTTTTTACTTGTAAGACACCAGGCAGGGCAGTAGCTGGATTTTACCTGGTTTAGTTAAGGCTAGTTAAGAGGACAAAACATTACACTGAACTGCTGGCCACTGTATTAACGATATCTGGATTTTTACGCTTAGGAGAAATCTATCTGCTTAGGAAATGCTCGTCAGCCCTGTCAGTGCATTACTGAGCCCTGGCAGAAAACAAAAAGCTTAAGCTTAATGCAAAATACACGTGAAAACTCAGGTTACCTTAACTTTGTAGGCTTGTTCACCTGCGCTGCTGCTGCTCCTGTGGGGCTAGGGCTACAGCAGAGCCCAGGGGCATGGAGAAAGGGAAAGGGGCTGGGGCAGGACAACCTAGTGAAAGTTAACTCTATCCTAGCCAAACCCAGGACAGAAGCACACACTGCAGTGCTTTCTGGCCATGGAGAGAGAGGCATGTGCAAGGTGGTGGGGCTTGTCTGACCCAGCATCTCCTTGGGACCTTTTTTTTTTCTCCTTTTCCTCTAGGCTGTTTTGGGAAGTATTAACTGGGCCTTTCTAGGCGTGGATGAAGCCCATCGGTTGAAAAATGACGACTCTCTGCTGTACAAAACATTGATTGATTTCAAGTCCAACCACAGGCTGCTGATCACTGGCACTCCGCTTCAAAATTCACTCAAAGAGCTCTGGTCCCTGCTGCATTTCATCATGCCGGAGAAGTAAGTCTCCTTTTGGTCCTTTACCTCTCTGTCTATTCTTGTGCATTAGGCTTGAGGGAGTGCAGAATGGCAGAAATTCTTGAATTAAATCCCTGAGTTAAACTCAGTGGTGTTAGAGCAATGAAAGGGGAACAAACATTGGTGGGGAAAATCAGATGTTAAATGACTAACGCACGGAGTATCTCTGGCAGCAAGTTGAATGGGGAAACCTAATACATGTCTCTCAAATCTGTCTGCTGCCTTAGAGCCATCCCTAAAAAGCTAAACTTGTTTTAAGCAATCTTCTCAGCCATTTCTGAGGTTTCCAATACATTGTGGTTCGGCCACCCTTGCCAACCGTTTTATGGCAGCCTCTAGGAGTATTGCTCAAGGTCGGTGCTCTCCAGCTGATTGTTCGCATGTCTGCCTTACAACAAATGCTTTGCTTTCTTTAAAGCAAAATGGGCTAAGACAAGCAAGCCCCAGAACTCACCAAAATTATCTTTGGCTGCAGAGGAGCTCTCCCCCAAATTCTTGTTGTAAAATCACAGAAAGAGTGAAGGAGAGGTTTGAGGTCTCCCAAGTGGAAGAGAAGAGCAGATCTCTGCATTTCAAAGGGCTCTTGTACGAAGCAGCAATCCAAAAAAGCCTTCACAGCAGCGTGAAACATAGTTCAGTTGTCAAAGCCCTGCCTAGGGGAGGGCACTGTGGAAAGTTCAGAAACTACTGCCAGGTAAACGCCAGCAGGAGATGGCAGAGCAGAACACTGTGAAAGTTGGGATTTTTGATCCTGGGAGACAGCATGGAGCTCAAAGACAAGATGTTAGGAAGGCATCTAAGCCCAGAGAGCTTTATCCTCCACTGTATCTCGATCAAGTTGATGATCTCCTGTCGTGTTTTGCAGAGGGAGCATATCCGGTAGATGATGTTTGGTGCGATATGACAAGAGGTATTCTGACCCCTCTCTCCTCCTTGTTTCTGTTGCTAGATTTGAATTCTGGGAGGATTTTGAAGAGGATCATGGAAAAGGTAGAGAGAATGGCTACCAGAGCCTTCACAAAGTCCTGGAGCCATTTCTCCTACGCAGAGTGAAGAAGGACGTGGAGAAATCTTTGCCAGCCAAAGTGGAGCAGATCCTCCGCGTGGAAATGTCTGCTTTGCAGAAACAGTATTACAAGTGAGTCATTTATCCGGTTACTGGGAGTGCCCCTAGAAATAGGCACATCTTTCTGTGTGCCTGGGGAATGTGTTTCAGTGTACTTGGTCCTTCAGAACGCAGTGTGACAGCCGTCACCTGTAGCAGCAAGGACTTCACGGTGGGAAGCTGAGGTGGGGTCTTCTGGTATCTTTTCCTCTGTAGTAGTCGGGAGGTGGTTTTTGAGTGTGATACAGTTCAGCTGACTGGTTTCGCAGGACAGAGCAATGATTTTTTTGGGGGGGGGATGGGTAAAGTGCCCCACCAAATTGTGGTTCTGTTTAATGTTCAACTGTAAAATAGCAAAAGGAAAGTAAGATCAGAGTTTCTAGTGAGAAAACGCAGTACCCTGTAGAAGAAGTGAGTGAAGAGAGATGGAGGGAGGGGAGTAGACTGATGCCTGAACAAGATATACCTCAAGGTTTTGTTTTCCCCAGGCTCCAGCGTGCCCAGTCTGCCTTGTGAAATGATCAGGACATTTTGTTTTCCTGCCTGCAGGTGGATTTTGACAAGAAACTACAAAGCTCTTTCAAAGGGAACAAGAGGGAGCACATCTGGTTTCCTGAATATTGTGATGGAGTTGAAGAAGTGCTGCAACCATTGCTACCTTATCAAACCTCCCGAGGAAAACGAGAGAGAGAATGGCCTGGAGACCCTGCAGGTGAGCAGTGTCTTTGGTTACCACCTTCTTTTCCTTAACTTTCTTCTGTCCTCCCACCAAGATAAGATCCAGTGAAGCTTTAGCTTCTGTGGCTTCTCCATTAGAAATAGTCCTCACAGCTAAGCCACTTGAATCTCCAGCCCTCTGCTTCCACTGTAGGCAATGTTTTGTGGCCATCTAGAATGGAAGTAGCATCCAATATAAGATCTGTCTTGGATGATTTATTTTGTGTGTGGGTTCTTCTGTGTAAATCCAGATGATTTGATTAGAGATGTATGGGAGAAGCATGACCCCAAAAGAATCAGATCTCCGCGTGTCTCTGTGTAATGTGTGTAAGGGTAAGATTGGAAAGCATCAGCTGGAATGACGGTTACTTCTTCAGTCTCTGATCAGGAGCAGTGGAAAGCTAATTCTCTTGGACAAGCTGCTGACCAGGCTGCGGGAGAGGGGCAACAGAGTGCTGATCTTCTCCCAGATGGTGAGGATGCTGGACATCTTGGCAGAGTACCTGACTATCAAACACTACCCTTTTCAGGTGAGAAACGTCAGCATGGAAAACAGTGGGGTTCACTTGAAAAATTGTGAAAGTGCAGAGGGAGTCGCTGAGTTTCCCAGAGACTGGTGGCTGGGATTACAGGTCACACTTCCTGAAATACACTGGAGGGAACTGGGAAGTCCCTTCATTTCAGTGTGGCCCCATCTCTGCAAAACGCCTCCTCTGGCAGGCCCCTGCTTTGGGCTGTGTTCTGTGATAAACCCCGAGGAGAGGATGGCAAACGCAGAGGCCCTGGCTGGGAGCCTGTAACGGGAGCTGCGGTGTCACCCGCTGTGTGACTGGTGCCTGAGCATACCCCCCCCGCCCTCGCGACGCAGCGGGCTAAGGCAGCGCGGTTATTTTTAATTGGCGGTTATTTTTGATGATTAAATGCTGCAGGCAGGGAAGGGGGCCGTAGGGCTCCCAGAACTTGGGTGCAGCAGTTCTGCAGGGCTCCTTTACCTTCTTTCTTGTTGATTATTGTTGATTTTTCCAGCGCTTGGACGGCTCGATCAAAGGGGAGATCCGAAAGCAGGCGCTGGACCACTTCAACGCTGACGGCTCTGAGGTACAGCAGCGGGGGCTGTCCTGCCTCAGGAGGGTCCGGGTGGGCTGCCCGAGCAGCGGGCGTGCGTGGCCAAGCCACAGGCTGTGACTGCTAAGAGGGGATTAGTTCAGTTCGTTTCTTTTTACAGGACCCCAGATACTTTTAAAGTCACAGATATACCAGCTTTTGCAACTAGCCATATTGCTTATTTTAAATGTCCCACATACAGAGAACAGGGCTGCACGTCACATCTCCAGAAAGTCCTGAAGAGGCTGCGAAGAGCCAGAATTTAGCAGTTCTCCCCCCGTGGTCTGGGGAATGAGACGGTTGCTAAATGATTCCTCCAGTCTGAGGCTGGTTTTGGATAAGAAATGGCAGAGGCGAAAGGGTGATTTTAAGTGTTGGCAGGCAGCGGAGTCTGATGCTGGAGGTGAAGGTCCCCAGCGTAATAGGAGAGGGCATCTCGAGCCTCTCGTCTGGGCTTGCTGACTCACAGTGGCTGGTGCACAGCACTTGTTTGGTGCCACAGTCAGCCCAGCCATGAGAAATACCTTCCCTTGTTCCAGAAGCCTGGACGGGAGGGGGATTCTTGGCTGACACAGGAGATACAGCTGGGTGCCTTGTGGGGAGGGTAACAAGTGAGGAGGAGACAGCAGTGCGGGTGGGAAAGGAGCAGGCATGCCCACAGAAGCTGCCCTTTCCCCTCTCCTGCAGGCACCCATGGGGGCTCAGGCGTCCTGGCTCTAACCTGGCACGCCATGCCCTTGGGCAGCGACTCAAACGGTCTGTTAGTTGCTGATCTCACCCCCAGCAGGCTTCAGGCAACAAAAAGCACGTGTTTGCCTGCTGCCTTTGTAGGAGTCTGGTGGGCAGCATGGTCTGACCTTCAGAAGTGACTCCCAGATGCCCTTGCCTTGATCTGTTTGCTCTGCTCTCCCATAACGCTGCGTGCCGGGCCCTTCTTGGAACGGCACGCCTGCCAGCCCTGCCTCACCTTGTGCCTCGGCTTAAAGACCAGCCGTACCTAGCCTGCGTGGCCAGGAAATCCTTTTCCTGCTTTCTTAAGAAGGATGAGTGCAACAGAGCCCTCCCTCTGTTTCCTTGCATAGCTTTGAAGTCACCATTGCTATTTTATGTCCACAGTCATAGGCCTGCTAACTCATGGATGCCTTTTTGTTTCCCCTCCCCCAGGACTTCTGTTTCTTGTTGTCAACACGAGCTGGAGGGCTGGGAATTAATTTGGCCTCTGCTGATACTGTGGTTATCTTTGACTCGGACTGGAACCCCCAGAATGATCTTCAGGCTCAGGCTCGGGCCCACCGGATTGGACAAAAGAAGCAGGTCGGAAGAGTTACTTGGGTTGTTTTCTCTGTGGCTTCAATGTGTGCATCTAGATGGGCTCCCACCTCACCAGAGCTGCTGAAAACACGGGCTTTTTACCCCTAGTCCTGATGCCAGGGAGTACTGCCAACCCAAGGGAAGCTCATTCAAAAGTCAGGAAACAAAAAATCAGACCAAATTTGCCAGATTCCTGGTCTTTCTCTTGGCTTTGGGTTCTGGGGTGGTTCAAAACCAAGAACCCAACCAGTGGCATCGCAGCTCCCAGCCTTGTGAACTCTGTTCTTTCTGTCCCTGAAAAACTTAGAAAATAGAACATCCGCCTTGACTAGGGTTTTATTAGATATGTGAAAAGTTTGATGCCAGTTTGGATTCAGAGTGATTTTTTTCTGGAGATTTTTACTCTCTGCTTAGGCACACTACAAGATCTGTGTTAACCAGCCTGATTTTAACGGGTTTCCCTGAGATCTAAAAAGAATGTGCTTGTTTTTCTTATAAAAAACCCACATCTGTACACGGTGAGACAGTGTCAGCAGAACAGTCTCCTGTGAAACAACTGAGGGATGTGTTGCTGTGTCAGCAGAGTGTGTTCAGGTCCAGGAAAATAGCTCTGTGCTTTTCTTGCCCTTCAGGTGAATATTTACCGCCTGGTCACCAAGGGTACGGTAGAGGAGGAGATCATTGAGAGGGCCAAGAAGAAAATGGTGCTGGATCATTTGGTGATCCAGCGTATGGACACCACTGGCCGGACTGTTCTGGACAACAACTCTGGGCGATCCAAGTAAGTGATTGTGTCAGGAGGCAGAGATGTCTGGAACACCGTGTGGCATAACTGGCTTCACCTGCTGGCATTTCCCAACATTTATTTGATAGGGTACAGGGCGGAAGGCTAATAAACAATGGCAGCTTCCACCAGTTTGGCTTATGCAACTCTTCATTTGGACGCATAGGATAAAGATGATCAGAAATTGAAAACTAGTTTTAGTGCATTACCTGTTTTCCCTTCTGTCTCCCTCCTGGAGGTCATCCTGGTCTGAGGGAACCTGGTGGTGGGAGAGCTGCAGGGTTGCCAGTGACCTCGCTCTCTCACCGTTTCCCCCAAGTAGATAGAGGTTGTCCCCTTTACAGTAGTTGTCTGTGCTAGAGCAGGAGAGAGATGAATACAAAACTTTTATAAAAAAGCTTGCTTCTTGCTTTAATTAGGAAGAACTCCGGTATGGTTTTGTACTGCAGCAGGCTGACTTACCACCTCTAAACACGTTTTCTTTCTCGTTTGTTTTTGCAGCTCCAATCCTTTCAACAAAGAGGAGCTGACAGCTATTCTGAAGTTTGGAGCTGAAGATCTTTTCAAGGAGCTTGAAGGGGAAGAGTCAGAGCCTCAGGTAGTTTGAAATTGAAATCGCATAGCTGTTGGTAGTCCTCTGCAGGTCTGCATGGGGTATCA
The DNA here is from genome assembly GCA_013399095.1 of Psophia crepitans. Lineage (NCBI taxonomy): Eukaryota > Metazoa > Chordata > Aves > Gruiformes > Psophiidae > Psophia > Psophia crepitans. The sequence continues at coordinate 636,871 of VWZZ01008421.1, read as the reverse complement.
CATGTGTTTCCTCCCTCTTTGTACTTGCCCTGTGCATGAGAGCAGGGTGGTGAACAGGGCATGTGTGAATCTGGAGAAGCTGAAGAAAGAGGGATCAGGGGTTGAGGGGTGCCTCGTTGTCGGGGGTTAAATGGAATTAGCCATAGCACAGCCTGCTGAAAGCTCCTCTTCCTGCCTCCTCTGAGCACTCCTTCCGCACCCTTTTTCGGTTGCTCTCGTGGAGAGGGCAGGAGTCAGCACAGTGAAGTCCAACAGGTGTCTCTCCTGCCTCAGCACAGCATTGCTTGGCAGTTCAGTATTGAGTGCTCTGACCAATTCTCTTAATGGCTTGAGCAGCAGAGCTTCCCCCGAGGGAAACAGTCCACAGGAATACATCTCACTGTCTGCAAATGTTCCCTGCTGCTCAGCCTTGATGTTCCTTTTCTTCTATCACCCTTATTTATACTCTTTTGTACCACTTGAGATAGTTCATCCCTGCCCTTGGCGATGACACCCTGCAGATACTTGCACTTTATTTAGCTCATATCAGCACAGTGCGGGTTGAGCTATTGCACCCTATGAGTCTGTTCTCCCTTTTTTTCCCTTCTTTTCCTTTTATTTTCCTGCTGTGCTCGACACCCTCCGCTTTATCACTCTTCTTTTCTGACTGGTAGGAGATGGACATCGATGAGATTTTGCGTCTGGCTGAAACACGAGAGAATGAAGTGTCCACCAGTGCCACCGACGAGCTCCTCTCCCAGTTCAAGGTACGGACCCCCAGTTTCTGTACTGGTGTGGGAACGTGGTTTCCCATTGCTGCAGTGGTAAGGTCAGTAACAGGCAGGATGAATCAGGCCCCGTGAGAGGTGACTCTTGTGCAGAGCAGTTTGCTGAGAGTTTTGGTAGCTGGGGAGGTACATAGGTATTAATTTAATTTCAAGTAAGTGGGTTTGAACGCTGTGAATAAAATGCAGAATTTACCAAATTTGGAAACAAACCCAGTAACTTACAGAGGCTCAGCAGTACTACTTAAACTGCCCGTACTTCCTCCAAAGCTGTTAGCCCAAAGATGTGGCAAGGAACCAGGAATGTAGTGACATAGGGATCAATTATAAAGTACTTATGGAAATGTTGGCAGGATTCCTACGGGGAAGGAGTTGAGGCTTAGCAGACAGCTCTGGGGTATTCCTGCCAAGGAAGGGAATTTCTAAAAGTGTTCCTTTGCTTATGAAAGGTGGCCAACTTTGCAACCATGGAGGAGGAAGAGACAGAGCTGGACGAGCGGTCCCAGAAGGACTGGGACGATATCATTCCAGAGGAACAGAGGAAAAAGGTGGAGGAGGAAGAAAGGCAGAAAGAATTGGAGGAAATCTACATGCTGCCTCGAATTCGGAGCTCGACTAAAAAGGTACAGCCCATCTTGAGGAGCTGAGAGGCAGGGGGCGAGAGCTGGCAAAGCCAACACTCAAGGGAAGCCTTCTTGCCATCTGAGTGCTGCTTTCTCTCCTCCAGTGCTGGTTAGGAGTAAAGCGCAGAGGTGAAGCACTTGTTGGCATCGTGCATTGGGCCTGGGATTTGTCATGCAGTGTGAGGGCCCGTGGTGGATTTGGTACAACTCATCTTAGCAGACAAAGACAACCTGTAGTGAGCACAGGGCAAAATATTCAACTCTATAGTGCAGATTTTACTACAGATTGTGACATTTTCTGGCTGTTTCTTTTCCTTGGGCTCTCTAGCTCCCTGGGCTTGTTCTTGCCTAAATGTGGCTCTTACAGGGAAAGGAGATGAGATCTTCTCAAGTTCTTTTTTAGGTGATGGGATCCACAGAAATCCAACAGAAAGCAGACTGTGCAGGGAAGCTCTGCTGGGATATGGAACTTTAAGGGGTTATAAACTGTTCTCTGGGATAAGCTGGGGAAAAACATTAAAGTAAAAACTAGAGAGAAGGATAATTTATATCGGATGATTCCAGATTCATTTCTGGGGAGTCCTGATTTTCAAAACAGCCTAAGGGACTGTGACACAAAACTGCAGTAATCCAAGTGTTTTAATGTATCTTAATACCTCGGTAAATCAAAATGCAACTGTCAAACTGCTGGCTAGAGGGCTGTGAAGGGAGGATGACCACCAGAGCCTTAGCTAGCTGGAAGCTGCAGGGGTGTGCAGCTTCTCTGGGTTGATTATGTGGGCTCCTGCATCTTCAGGAAGAGATGCTGATGTGTTTTACAGTCCGAACATGAAGTAGTGCCACGGCATGGGAGGGACAGAGAAGGTTGGCAGATTAGCAGTGCTGCTAATTAACTGTGCTGCTGGTTTTCTGCTACATACAGGCTCAGACAAATGACAGTGAATCAGATGCAGAAACTAAGAGAAGGCTTCAGAGATCATCTGGATCAGAAAGCGAGACTGACGATACCGATGACGAGAAGAGACCAAAGCGCAGGGGGCGTCCTCGGAGTGTTAGAAAAGATACTGTGGAAGGATTTACTGATGCTGAAATCAGGAGGTCAGTGCTGAGCACAAGAGACAGTTCAGAAAGCAAATGTAGAAATCCCATGCAGGTGGAGAAAACCCCAGATGAATCCAGTTGTTCACCTGTAAGCACGTCAGTGGTTTAGGTTGAGCTGGTTCACTGGCCCAGCTTCTGCACCTTCGTATAATTCAGTTCGCTCCCAGCCGATGACCTGAATGTTCAGGTCTATGCAAAATGGATCAGATTGTCTTCAGTCAGGTTACAGTGAAGCTGGTACCTTCCAAAAATTAATCCTTGTTGTAACTGCCCTTCCTGGGCCAAGTGACTTGAGCTAATTCCATATTACATGTGAGGTCTTAGGTGCCATGAGATGCAGAGCTGGAGAAGCCAAGGACTCTGGCCTTCCTGACACTTTTCTGGCAGTAGTCCTGCTGATTTAAGCTTTAAGTGAAAGGCAAGCTCTGGCAAAACAACCCCATAAGCAGTACTGGTCCTGCTGATCCCAGCGGTTGTGTGTCCTCTTCTGCACTGTCAGTCCCTGAAGTCAGCTGCGGGCTGAATTCCAGAGCATTATTTTCTTCTCCTATCTTCTAACTCTTGAGCCTTTTCCAAAGATCTTTGTCTTACGGCTCTACCCAGATGTTCAGCCAAAGATGGAAAGGAGGGCTTGTGAGTTTTCCTTGACTCTTTCTCCATCTCTGAGCTGACATCAGACTTTTTGGATTATGGTAGCTGTCCCATATCAAGCCTGAAACCATACAGGAGGAAGGAGGGGGTGTGATGTGAAATACAGCAACCCTTTAGGTTATTGTAGTGTAGCAGGAAGAGGCTGAAAGAGCACAAGATGAAAAAAAGAAGGGAAAAAGTTAACTCATTTAAAAAATAATCTGTAGTTGAAGCCATTGGGTCTACTCCTGGCACAAGGCGCTGTTCAATTGCAGCAACGGTGTCTGCCCTAAAGTTGCGTGTTAGCCATGGCAGTGATTTTCACGAGAAAAATAAGACATAAAAATAAACAGCAATCCTTGCCTGCAAACATCTGTGATGAATTGCACCACATTTGGCTCTTCCGTGATGGGTTGTTACACTTGTAGCCTGAGCGTTAAAATTACTAATGACATTGATTTAATACCTCTTTTCACCTTGGAAAAATGAAGTTGTTAATTACCGATGTGGTGTGAGCCAGTGCTTTCCTTTAATTTTTTTTACACTACAAGTTGTGACTCTTCCCCCCCCCCATCTGTCAAACACTCAGCATTCATAATAATGTTGTGTTCTTCTCCAGCCAAGGTCACAAAACTCTTCATGGATCTAATGGATTAGGCTTCCCAGTTCTGAGTGATGCTTAGCTAATCAGTGCAGAATGCAAGGTTGCTAACATGGGAGGCTGTAATTAATAGATTCAAGTGTATGTGTGATACTGAACCCACTTTTTAGTCTGTTGGTTTAGTTTCTTTTTCTCTGGGTTTTTTTGCTTAGGTTTATCAAGGCTTACAAGAAGTTTGGACTACCTCTTGAACGGTAAGTCCCAACCTGGTGCCGCTGCAGAGGGTGGTCGTGGGGAGAGGTTGTATTTCTAAGCACGGCCATACACACGTTGCTGTGGGTGTTTGATACAACCTCCACGGACAGCACCAAGCTTCGCTGTCGTGTGATCAGTAACCCAAGCGCTGCCATACAGTCCCTCATGTCTCAGCTGATGGGCACTGATGAATCTTGGCCAAAAACCAGCTAGAGGGGTGGCTCTACAAAGCACCGTCCTGCTGGCAGAGTCTGGCCCCTGGGGCATTTTCACTCTGCCTAGAAAGGAGAGAGAGCAGTTGTCTGGACAGCAAATGCTACCCAAAACGCTTGCCAAGCTTCTCAATGCATTTTAGTTTCAAGACTGAATTTAGAGCATCTTTCTCTTGCTGCCATATCCCTCTTGAAGGGAAGCGGGGAGAGGCACACACTGTCCTGGAGAGTGGGTCTGCAGAGTGTGAGGGAGCGAGATGTGCTCGTGTGCTGGGTCTGCAAAGCTGCAGGCCTTGCTGAGGTCTCAGAGCTGAGGCAGGGATCCCTGCATATATTGCATGAGAAATGACGGTGGTGTTTCAGCTGGTTGTGCTCTTCTGTTGTGAAACGCAAGGCTTTTGTGTGGGTCTTGACGTTGCTAACTTCAGCCAGACAAAAGGGACAGCAGATGGCAGCTTTTGACCATCAAATGGAGTTAATATGGAACGGGGAAAGTTCTGACACTGGACAGTCACAAAGGGTGCCTGTTGTGCCCTCGATAGACACTTCTCACTGCTTTAATACCAAAAAATCCAAAGGACTGAATCAGTTACACTACCCCTGCACTGTACTGCAGCTGTTAGGCCAAAACAAAACCCCTAAAATTGTGTGGTTTCCTGCAGAAACTCAACTCATGCAGGTTTCATACATTCATCCATATACAGCATTGAGTACTAAAAGCTATGAAACAATTGCTCAGGAAGTGACTGGGACATCATCTGCTGTACCAAATACAAAACTTGCAATTCTGTTTTCCCCCTTCCCCAGGCTGGAGTGTATTGCCCGGGACGCCGAGCTGGTGGATAAGTCTGTGGCTGATCTGAAACGGTTAGGGGAACTCATCCATAATAGCTGTGTGTCAGCAATGCAAGAATACGAGGAGCAGCTGAAGGAAAATCCAGGTGAAGGTGAGCAAGAGGGTTGTGTGCTGCTGTTATAATGTTTTTGGTAGCGTTCTGTGGAGATAACGAGGAAACCATTCCCTTGCTGGACGGGGAAGCATGCCAGACTTCGACCGTCCCATCTCTGCCAGGCAGCTCTCACCAACAGAAACCCCTTACTCTTCTGCTCAGACTGGAAAGTGCCATTTGGGTCTGTTGGTTTCTGCTGAACTTGGGTTTTCCTGGGGAGAGGCTGAAATCATCAGCTTATTTAATGCCGGGCCACAAGGCAAAGCAGATCATATTTTAACTGCTCCTGGGACTAGGAATCAAGCTGATCCTGTGTACTCCATGGTAGAGCTGGATCCACAGCTAGAGCTTCCCAGAGCTGGCATCATCAGCCACTCTCTGTGTGGCTGTTCTGTGCTATTGTTGGTTTGGAGATACAGGGCTGAGCTGGATTTCCTGCTGGGTCTCTGCCTGTTGCAGCTGAACAAAACTTCTGCAGCAGCAGCTCCAGCGTACCCAGATGTATTTTTAAGAAAAGAATACTGGGAAGCATTCGGATTGCAGATCTGAACGAGTCAGTGGAAAAAAACCCTGATATTTTGGGCGTGCCTTAGCAGACAGCCTTATGTTTAAATAAGAGGTTTCAGGCAGGTCTTGATCTCTGTATGTCTAGACATTTTCACTGCAGCACTTCTTTCTGTAAGAGTTCTCTTAGTTGCTGTGTTTTATTGTTGAGCAGGGAAAGGACCTGGAAAAAGAAGAGGCCCTACTATCAAGATTTCTGGTGTCCAAGTCAACGTGAAATCCATCATCCAGCATGAAGAGGAGTTTGAAATGCTGCATAAATCCATTCCCACGGACCCAGAGGAAAGGAAGAAGTGAGTTTGGCTAAATAGGCAATGCAGATAGAGGCTCAGGGAATTTGGATTTTGTAGTGGAAAGAGAGTAGCCTAGATATGTGGATTTGCTTTATCCTCTGCAGCATTAAAAGTAGCTCATGTTTGAAATGCCTTCAGGTACCGCCTGACGTGCCGTGTCAAAGCTGCCCATTTTGATGTAGACTGGGGAGTGGAGGAGGATTCTCGCTTGTTAGTGGGAATTTACGAGCACGGTTATGGAAACTGGGAGCTAATTAAAACCGACCCGGAACTGAAGTTATCTGATAAGGTAAGTCACTTTGCTTGTTGCTTGCATTGAGTCCATTGCATTGTTCATAGAGAACATGTTTGATTTACTCCAGAAACAGATGTTTATGTTTGTAACCACTCCAAAAATAATAATAAATAATAATGAGGAAAACAGTGACCTCCATGGAATGTTGCATGCTTGATGGAAAGCAGAGTTGTATTATTTGATGGGCAGTAAATTTTCTCTGAACAGTACCATATGAGCCACACTGAAATGATGCAGGAAGAAAATGGTAATGCTGACATGTGTGGTTACATGCACAGCGTAGAGGGTGCATTGCATAATCGAGACTTGATATTTCCTTGAGCATCTCACAAGCAGCTGAGTCCGAATTTCTGTGTGGAAATAAATTTTCACAGATTTGACACTGCTTATGTCAAGACTGGCCTGTGTTAGCTCTGAGGGTATAGTTACATGACTGGCTGTGGCAGCAAAGCCAGCTGGAGAGCTTCCATCTAGTTCCTCTGTTCCTCAGCTGTTCTCACAAGAACGGTTTGTGGGGGCCATGTTGAAATGATCCAGGTTAAAAATAAGCTGCCATCCTTTGTGTCAGCACAATGGAAGGAGAGCAAACGGCAACACAAGGCTGAGGAACATCGAGACTCTACACCGGCTTTGCTGCCAATACGCTGCATTCCCATGACATCCCTGCTAGTGTTTTTAGCAGAGGTCAGGCTCTGGCTGGGAGCCCTCCTACGTGAAGTTCAGAAAGGCGGTTTCAAGGGAAACAATTGCCTGAGACACGCCACCCAATTTCCAATGAAGTATGAAGATAACCTGGTTGCCAAGCTGAGATACTTCCTCCACAAAGTGGCACCTTGCAGCCTTGATTTCTGCTAAAAATTCTGCGTCTGTATCATTGCTGTAGCAGTGTCTTGGGTTACCAGAGGCTGACACAAACAAATCTGACGTGTCAAGGAGAGCGGACTCAGTTTTGCAACTCAAAGTCCCAAATATAGTTTGGAAAGTTTTCTTTTTTCTTTTTGCACTTGCAACAAAGTTCGTAGAGAATCTAGAGGGCTCCCTTAGGGTCCTTTCACTTCTGTGAAAGGCCAGCAAGGGGAGGGATGCTTGCTAGGAGCTTCACTTTTGGCTGGACAGGGAGGGTCTGTGTGGGAGCTGGAAGAAGTGCTTGAACCTGATTGTTCCCCCAGAAGGTGCAGCATCTGGGCCTGGAAGGACTGCTGCTATTGTGTATCTCTCTTGTCAAGATTTGATAGGTTCACATGGGTGTATTTCCTTTTTCTTCTTTATCAAAGATCCTACCTGTTGAGACAGATAAGAAACCTCAGGGTAAACAGCTCCAGACCCGAGTTGATTATCTGCTGAAACTGCTGAAGAAAGATCTGGACAAGAAGGAAAACATGAAAGATGGGGAAGAGGTGAGATGTGGCTACTTGATTTCTGAAGGTTTCATGATGAGTGGTTGGCTGATGGCAGGAGACAGGCTGTGTTCCCAGGTCACTGAACATCACCTGCGTGAAAGATTACGGACTTGTCTGCTGTCTGATTGCATTGTGATACTGAAATGATAATTAGTAAGGGACAGTTAATTATTACATTTACTGAAGGACTCTGGCTCATCAGACTTCCTGCCACCCTGCAGGACCTGCAGCTGTCTGCAAGATGTTCAGGAGATGGGGTATGTCCCCAGGAAGCAACTGTAGCTATTTGCTCACCCTGACTTGTTCTGTGTTCTCACCAGGGCAAGCTAAAGAAGAGGAAACCACGAGTCAAGAAAGAGAACAAGGCTCCCAAAGTCAAAGATGAGCATGGGAATGAACTCACCTCTCCTCGGCACTCAGACAACCAGTCAGAAGAAGGTGAAGTCAAGGTGAGTCAATTTGGTGGACAGCATTTTTTCCAGGTTTCCTTGCGCAGTGCTGTTACTGCAGAAACTCACCTTGAGAGCACCCCTAGCAAATGCTCTGCGGAGTCAGGGAGAGCCCCGGCATGCAAGACTGGCAAACTCACAACCACATATATGCAGCTCTCGAGGTGAAAGAAGGACCTTTTTCCCTCACTCTTTTAGGTTAATGTTTTAAGTGTTTGGGGGGATCCTGGAATGGCCACACACATCCACATATTGACTTGGAGGAAAGGTTGTCTCAGGACAAAGTCTGTTGCCCTTATAAAGGAGAGAAAGAAGAATTGTTTGCCTCTCCTTTTCAGTACCTCAGCCAGTGGTGAAGCTGGAGTTTACCAAGGTCATGCTGCTGGCTTAGAAAACCTTCTGTCTTTGAGTGGCTTGGCTTGTAGTCTAAGGCTTTTTGTTCATGTGCTGATCAGTATCTACCTTAGGGGCTGAGCGTTCTCGAGTGCAGCTGGCATAGGAAAGCGGTGCTTATCTACAGTTTGCCAGCTAGTCACAGATTGGGGCTCGTCTATTTTTTTTATAGCCTCTTGTCAAGGGTTGAGTGCATTGCAGCTGGTTAAGCAGGGCTTGCTGTCTGGTTAAAGAGGTGTGAGGGTAAATTTGGATGGACCTCAAAAATTGCCTGCGCTTCACAGATGTAAGTTTTATGGACGAAAGTGTACGTGAGGTGAGGGACTCCAATTTTGACTGTGCTGTGGCTGATTTTCTAGGAGGATGGCTTGGATAAGAGCCCTGTGAAAAAGAAACAGAAGAAGAAGGAGAACAAAGAGAACAAGGAAAAACAGACAACCACTAAGAAAGAAAAGGAAAGCGATAAAGAGAAAAAGAAGACAAAAGACAAGAAAGAGAAGGTATGCGGTACTCTCAGGAGCAGTTTAAGAGATAGGAAAGTCTCTGAGCAGAAGGGCAAGCTATGGGACTTCTGATTCATTAAAGGCCCTGTGTGAGACACCAAGGAAGCACTGTGGGGTGAGGTGGTATCCCTTTTTCAGCCCTCCTGAATTCTTTTTGTGAAGGAACGCAACAAAAAGCGGAAAAGGCAATGTATCCTAAAGCTTGATGGAGTGTGAGCAAAAAGGGAAGGGGTTTTGTCAGACTGCCTTCAAAGTACAGCTGTCCTTGTGACAGTGATGTGGCCAAGTCGTTGATCTTAAAGAAGAAAGGGGGAAGAGCCTGGAGCACTCAGATCAAAGTTCCATTCAGCTGTGATTCATCACAGGGTTGGCAGCTCCTTGTCTCTATTCCCCTCTAAATTCACCCCAAATAACCCCACTGTCCACACCATCAAGACCGAGTCGTCCTTGTGTGTGTTCAGGACTCACCAGAACAAGTGTTCCAACATCAATGGTATGTTGTGGACTAAAACATCCATTGAATTTTGGGTACGACTGACCTGAGGCTGGGTTCAAGTTGGAAGGGGGGGTAAAAGCTTCTGTAATAATGGCCTGAAGTACCTGTCCAAGGAACAGGTACGTACCACATGCCCAGTGTGTTTTGACACTGAAGTCATAAGTGCAAACCAAGAAGTTTTGTTGCATATGTAGGGAAAAGTTTCCTGTCCAGTGATTTTTTGATATGACTTTTTCACTCTGTATGGCTTTGACTGCAGGTAAGTCATATAAGTCAAAATTTACACTCATGGGCCATGATTTGAGGTTCCTTTCCAGAGGGTCTGAGGATAAGCGACATCACATAAAGTTGTATATCCACGTAGTCGTGAGACTGCTCTGAGCTCTGTCCTTTGCAAGGGATATATAATCTTTAGCTTAACCTCTCTTCCAAGTCTTCAGCGTTGGTTTTCTCTCCGTGAGTATGAATATGGTATTCATGTCCAAAACGTTGGCTCTGCTCGACTCCCTCAGGGATGATGTAAAGCTAAATAGAGGCATTGCAGCTAAACAGTTTGAGAGGATCTTGAGAGGAAAGCTGTAGGAGCGTTGCCCGGGGTTTAACAACTGCCAGTAACAACAGTGTGGAGGTGGTTAGTTGGATCACTTGGGATCCTGCAGTCTGGCTCGTCATGTGATGTGTGTAATTTGTTCTTGTAAAGCCTAAAGGTGGTGAAGCCAAATCTGGAAGCAAAGGGAAGAGATCGCAAGGTCCCGTCCACATTACCGCAGGGAGTGAACCGATCCCCATTGGAGAAGATGAGGATGATGATCTGGACCAAGAAACATTCAGCATAGTGAGTATTTTCTTTGGGAGATGGGAGAGCAGCGGCAGAGAGCCCAGCAAGGCAGCCAGGGTTTGCTTTTGCTCCAAGGATGGGTGTTAGGTGTTGGGGTGTGAGCCCCCTCCGAGTGCCCCACAGTGATTTCCTCTGGCCGATCCGAGAGCACGGCAGAGCAACCCTGTCCACCAGAGTTGTCCACCAGCCTCCTCTGCCTACCAGCTGGCAGCTGTACATGGCACTTCGGCTGGAGGAAACTCCAAAGTTCTTTCAGCTCCCGATTCTCACCAAGCAATTGCACTGTTAAGAGGATCACATAACTCTCTTCAAAATTGAGCTTTGCATGAGGCCACATGTTCATCCCTTCCCTCTGCCAGGGATGCCAGGGCAGAAGAGGGCAGCATGTCAACAGACCATGCAGAAGGACTCTCTTCTTTAGCGGACAAGCTCCCGCTGCTCATTTGACAGCGCTGGTTTACAGAAGACCCTGCAGCCTTGTGTCGCAGTGTCTCCTGTAGAAGTCGAGGAGCCACTGGGGCTCTTCCAGGCAGGGAAATACAGGAGAGTTTTGGGGGTGACCCTGTATAGCTGTAGTACGGAGTTGTCTGAGCTGTGTGAACGCTCTTGCAGCAATCACACATGCAAGGCTCGTTGTAAAAATAGCCTTTCAGTAAAAGGTGTCATGGCAGAGTCGCCTTGGCCTGACTCGCACAGGGAAATGCTGAACTAGCGCTTTTTAAAACCAGTTCTCTAAACGCAAATCTGTGTATTCGCTGCAGGTCCTGTGTTATTTTTGTCTGGTTTTTTCTTTAACTTTCCCTCTCTGATGCATGAAGGGTCCAGTCAGGCAGTAGAAACCTGTCTGATGCACTGTCTGCGCGTGTGTTGATGCGCACAGCTGGAAAAAGATGGTGCTTTCATCTCGTGGCTTCCAGTTTTGGTAAAAGCTGTAGATTAAAGTGGCCACAGATGGGGATGGACAGGGAGGCTATTGAGTGAGCGCTCATTCAGCTGGGGCTGCTGGTTCAGCACGTCAGTGCTCGGTTACGCTTCCCTGCCTGCCGTGGGATCAGTGCAAGAGCAGACTGTGTGCGGTTACAGTTTGCAAAGCAAATTGTTCCCCTCTAAAGCGGGGGGCGCTGGAGGTGGGGACACTCTTATATTTCCTGATTATTTTCTGCAGCGTGTCTAACAAATTGCTATTTTCATAGCTGATTTCCTCTTGCCCAATGGTCAGATAAAGCTACTATCTCGTGCTAACGACCTTCCAGCTTGGGTCTGATTAACACGGGAACAGTGTAGAGCCCTGTGCCAAGTGAATCACTTTCTGCTCTCTATTGCTTTTTCAAGTGCAAGGAAAGGATGAGACCAGTCAAAAAAGCATTGAAACAACTTGACAAGCCTGATAAGGGACTGACGGTCCAAGAGCAGCTGGAGCACACACGCAACTGTCTCCTAAAAATTGGGGACCGCATCTCTGAGTGCCTTAAAGCCTACACTGACCAGGATCATATCAAGCTATGGAGAAGGTGAGGGATCATTTTGTTTTCTTTGGCTGGTCTGTGATAGTTAAAAATGGTAGTGAGAGACTGCAGAGTTTCACGTGGATGTGTGTGCCATTTGCCTCTTATTTAACCTGGGAAATCCTGTGTTCTGTAGCCCACTCCGTCCATGACCAGTCTCAGGTGAGGGGTTTGCTGCAAGTTCTGCTGTTTTCATTGAAGTTGATTTCAGAGCTAGTTTAGATAAACCAGTACAAACTTGTGTATTTTACTTTGAAGAACCTCGTTCCATCTCTCCTGATCATCCTGTTCTTAGCTGGGCTGAGAGTGTTTTCCGGAGAGGGTAGAACTGATTTGATGTTGGTTTGAAAGCAGCTGGCAGTTTAACTGCTGATGTAGCAATTAACAGAAAATGTTCATGTCCTTCTAGGAACCTATGGATATTTGTGTCAAAATTCACAGAATTTGATGCCAGAAAACTGCACAAACTCTACAAGATGGCTCATAAGAAGAGATCGCAGGAAGAGGAGGTGAGATCTGAAGTGCCTTCCCTCTGGCTGCTGTCTTTAAAAGCTGTCGCACTTGAAGTGTTGATACTTTCTGCCTCTTATCATGGGCTTTTATTGTTGTTGGCAGTCTGTGATTTTCTTAACATCTAAACAGCCTGGTTGCCTTTGCCGCCTCTTTCATGTGGCATTTCTCCCTTCACCTAACAATACTGGCCACTTTGTCCTGGCTGTTCTGACCAAGAAAAAGCATTGCATGGTGTGATACATCATACTGAGTTAACGGTTAGAGAGAAAAGCCGGGGGGTGCTGCCTTGTAGAGGTAGGATGTAGAAGCAGAGACGCTTGGGGCAAAATTGTGCCTGTCCTCCACCACATTTGTGCTGTTACTGTTCATGCCACCCTTGGGCACAGCTGGTTCACCGAGTCCTCAAAGAGGCGGGTGTCCCACAGCATGGGGAGTCTGCAGAAAAATCCCAACCCTGACAGACAAGGCCATTGCTCACGTAGCCTGAATCTCGTGGTGGAAGAGCGGATGAGCTGTAACACTCTCTTACGCCTTGCAGGAGCAGAAGAAGAAAGAGGACATGTCCAGCATGAAGAAGCCGTTCCGCCCAGAGCCTTCGGGCTCCAGCCGCGATTCTGTCATGTCCCAGTCTCATGTGCCTCACAATCCCCATTCCCAGAAGATTCATCTGCCCCCTTCCCACGCCCAGCAGCAGATGCACGGGCACCCACGTGACAACTATGGCCATCCAAACAAGAGACACTTCAGCAGCACAGGTGAGCGCTGCCGAGCCAGGAGAAACCATCCCTGCTAACCTAAATGGCTGTTTGCTCTTGGACACAAATCCCTCTGGGACTTGGGGGGCTGGTCAGGTGTAAAAATGGTGGGATGAACGTATATTACCTCTGTACGTATTGCTGGACTAGGAATCGTGATTATATAGTGATGAGAAGAGTGTAAGAACAGGATGGGGTAAGATTTGCTAGAAGAATGATAAATTCAAAGAATAAAATTGGGCCCACATAGTTTAGCGGGGAGAAGGTTAAAGGGGCACAGTGGTAGTTATAATTTCTTTGAGAACACAGCTAAGTAATGGGCCTAAACTAAAGTATGAACGACGCTTACTGGTGCTTTCCTCACTGCAGACCGAGGAGAATGGCAGAGGGATCGAAAGTTCAACTACGGTGGCAACAGCAACCAGATGTGGGGTGGGGAGCGGCATCACCAGTATGAGCAGCACTGGTACAAGGACCACCACTACGGGGATCGGCGATCTCGTGGAGAGCCCCACCGGAGCTCTGGGAACTACAGACCAAATAACCTCTCCCGCAAGAGGCCATACGAACAGTACAACAGTGACCGAGACCACAGAGGCCACCGAGATTATTACGACAGGTAATTCCCTTTCACCTCGGAAAGGCTGGGAGGAGTTTGCAGTGCCCACACCCAGCCACGGTTGCCAGGCTTTCCTTGGGGAACTGATCTCCATCCATTCGTTTTCTCTCTGCAGACACCACCATGATTCCAAGCGTCGACGATCTGATGAGTTCCGGCCTCAGAACTACCACCAGCAGGATTTCCGGCGGATGTCTGATCACAGGCCACCCATGGGTTACCATGGCCAAGGACCTTCGGACCACTACCGGTCCTTCCACACAGACAAATCGGGAGATTACAAGCAGCCTCTTCCTCCACCTCACCCTGCAGTGTCGGACCCTCGCTCTCCCCCCTCTCAAAAATCTCCCCATGATTCCAAGTCACCTCTCGATCACAGGTCACCTCTGGATAGGTCATTAGAACAGAAAACCAATCCAGATTATAACTGGAACATTCGGAAAACATAAAGTGACTGAGAGAGGGGGGAAAGCGCACAGTTGAAATACTTGGTTTGATGCAACAGTGTCTGGTTTCTCCAAGCCAGCAACCAGAAACTCTGAACATGCTGCTATCATCTTGCTGGGTCAAGGAAGATTTTGGGGGAGTAGGTGGAGGAAGATTTTTCTTGGCTCTCGGTTCTGGTTTGGATTCCCATTTTCTTTCCCCTCTTCTACCGTTGAATTCTGGAAACAGCCTTGCTGCCTCATTCGTGGTTTTGTTTTTTTTTTCCTCCAATCCGATGGACCCAAGGGAATTTTCCCCAGCCAGTGTTTCCCCAAACCGAAAAGGCGGATCGATGCTGCTTAAGATTGTGCAGAAGGCTGTGTGCCTGCTCTGACTTGATGTTACGTGACAGATGCTGCTTTGGGATTGGGGATGAACTGGTTGGGCCGGGTTTTGTGTGTAACCAGCATGGGGCAATGGGAGGATGTGTTCAAGGAGGGACAGAAGAGTCCCTCAGCAGCCAAGCTTGGTTGAAAGAGGGCCTCGATGTCCCTGCAGAGTGACTCCAAAGGAGTTGAAGCCATGCTGGTGACAATCCATCACTTTCCTGGCCGCATTATCATTTCCATGTCTCCATCCATTTCAAGAAACTGGCTCTGCTTTGATTGCTGTTGTGTCCCCTGCAACAGAAGAGGTGTGGGGGATCTTCCGTCTCCAGGGCTGGGACTGGCAAATCTTGACTCCGGGGGGTTTTGGGATATGTGGAAAAAAAAAAAAAAAGAGGACTTCCTTAGCAAAGGCTTAGTTCACTTCTACCTGGTAGGAAAGAAATTGGGGTGAGAACAGTATTTCCCAGTGGACAGGGCTCAGGAATTCACAACAGAACTCCTCTTTTCTTCTGACATGCACATCTTGGATGGTCCAGGAGCTAATGGATGCTGGCTGGGAGCTGCAAGGTCAAAAGATGGCTCTGGGCATCTGGGGATCCTGAAGCTCCTAATCTCCCTGCCACTGACGTGCTCCAGTCCTTGGGCAAGACATTTCTCTCTGTGCTTCGCGAAACAGTGATCACAAACCTTTGCTGCAACCAAAGGATAAGGGATGGTAGAGCAGAGTTAAACAGGAACCCAGTGGACTGATCATTGTTCCGCGAAGGTCACCTTCCTGCCACATTCCAGCAGGCAGCAGTAACTCCGAATTGCTAAAAGCCCCTGCACTGAAAGACCTTCTGTCTGTCTGAATTGGAAATGTGCCTGGGGGCTTAGCACCTAAGCGAGCAGGGAGAGAAGGAAGAATTCAGAGCTGGGTCCTTAGAAAACCTTGGAGCAAAAATGCCGTAGGAGCCCGGCATGGCAGAGGGAATAGAGGAGCCTGCAGCCCAGCTCGGCGGACTTCGGAGCAAACACTCCTCCAAGCGTTCAAGCCACAGCGTATGATGCAGAACGGCGTCCGGCCTGGAGACTGGTGTGGTGAGAGGGGTTGTGCCCCGAATGCTGGCCAGGAGTAGCTTGGGTGATTATTTTTCCAAGTTCTAGGTCTTTGTTCGTAGAGTCGCATCCCCGGAGGCCACCGAGCTCTCCCAACAGCCGGGCTGCCCAGAGCGTGGTGTCTGGGGATGCGTCATCTCCCGGAGCTCAGTATTAATGACCAGGCTGTTCCAGACCCCTCTTTTTGGTGGGGGACACAAGCTGGGCCTCTTATTAAGATGCCAGTATCTGACCCTAATAAGCTGTGATGTCCTTTTCCCAGAAGACTGAGGGGAGATGGGTGTTCAGGGCTGGCTTCCTGACTCCAGCCGGCGCCTTGGAAGGCGCACGCAAACCGACACTAATACCCCATGTCCCCTCTCCATGCAACGCATCCCCTGAGATCTGCTGCCGTCACACTCCTTCCTGAGCCTGCTGCTTCAACGGGACACGCGGGAAGTGTTTTCCTCCCCTTTTGTTTTCATTTTGCAAGTTTTCCACCAAATGCAGGGCAGTTTTGCTTCCTTAGGGGCACTCTGCTGCCCCCCCCCACCCCCAAAAAAAAGTGTTACACTCGTGTTTACCTGCGCAGGAGGAGGTGAAGGCAAGTCTTCCACAGTCCCCTTGGAGCTGCCGGGTGGTGGGAGGTGTTGAGATAACAAGTTTCCGCGGCGTTTCTCGCTAAGCTGTGACCGCGGGCGCGCTTGCTGTGGTATTCAACAAAGAGGTCCTTTCTTTTCAGAGGTATTAGCTTTTAATGTGAAAATGGAAGAAACCTCGGAGGGGCAAAGAGAATTGCTCTTTTTGTTCATCGAGTGGTGCTATCGTGATGGGAAGTTCGTGCCATACACTTTTGTAGCAAAAGGCGATACTGGCCAGAGCAGTGTTAGGGTTGGTGCAGGAAAACTTTGAACCCCAGCAAGAGGCATTTTCTGCGTCCAGACGTGGGGGATTCTGCTCGTCCTGGCTTCCAGGTATGAAGTTGCTCGGGATTTCCCCCTTGTGCAACAGCAGAAGCTTTACTCGTACCCCCGAAGAGCCGTCCCCACTGTCACATTAGCCTGGTACTGAAGTCACGTAGCTTTGTTCACTCGTGGCGTGTGGGTCATCGCTGAGTCTGGCTTTAATGAAGCTGGACAACGAGATTTGGGAGAAGGTCCTCCCTGAGTGCGCACGTACATGTGTTTTATGTCCCCTCAACGTAGGGACCACAACCAGACACAGTCACTTGGGTGCGAGTGGGGTCGGAGCGGACACGTCCACAGCCATAAACTTCACTGCGGTGTTTACGTCACCATCTGGTACGGCTCTTCCTTCCGAACCAGCCGCGGGATTCCCTCTAGGCTCTTCGCAGGAAAAAGTAGCAACTTGCTGAGGTTTTATTTAAAAAAAAAAATAAAAAAAATTAGTTTTTCAGCCTGACCTCTTTGGAAATGGTGTAAAGTGCTGAATTCACATGATGGAGGTCCTGCAAAACCTGCTGCAGGGCCAGGCGATGTGGTGCCCAACCGAAACGGATACTGAACAGCGCTCTGAGGTCCTTACGTGAACAGTTCGAGTGATCCACACAAAAATACTACTCTGCTTTCACCGGTTTCCTCCCGACCTCCGCCTCCCCTCTGGGGAGAGAAGGACTCTTACTGTAAAAATATGGACTTTTAAACCTGTTGACTAAAAACAGTAATTAATATTAATTTATATTTGTGAAAAAAAAAAAAAATGCCACTGTCCTAGTGATTTCCGATGTAAATATGTTGTTTATATAGTATGTATTAAATTTTCCTACATTGTAAAACTGCTGTACTTTTGATTCTTGTATATTAAAAAGTGTTACTGAGATTTTCAGAACCGCCCCAGCGTGGTGTGTCTGGGGGGGCCCCGCGGCCCCTCGTACGGCGGCGGGTCTGGTGGAAGCACGGGGGTGCTAGGGGATCGCGGGGCCCTTTCCCGCGGGCACGCCGGGGTGGGTATCCTGGCTCTGCAGGAATCAGCATGTTCTTCGTGGCTGTTTTACATAGTTTCGCAGTCTGCGGTGATAGAGATTTGGAAACCCCTCCGGATGGGAATTTCCACCCGATCAGGAGAAGCCGTGCGTTTCCTCACCCATTTCCATCGGGATTTCACTGGGATGGTACTGATGTTTATGTGTTTATCCAGCCTCCATCTTTTCCGGATCTCTGGGGGTCTGGAAAGTTCTTTTTGAGCCTTTCTGAGGAGAATTCCCTTTTCTCTCAGAGCAGGGCTGCTCCCGCTGCATCGATGGAGTTCTCCGCTCTGTCCCCAGCCCCTCCTGGGCAGGACGTGCCTCTTCCCCCCCCTTCCCCGGGTGGGATGCGATGGCATCCTGCGGGCTGCTTCCGTTTGGTCTTCACCCTCCTCGTCCACACCGAGGCCCACACAGCAAGACACGGTGCGGGGATTGAAGCCGTTTCTCCCAAGCTACAAGAGCTCGTTGTGAAAAGGGATTTGCACGCCTGTAGCCACTGGGTCCAGCCCTTTCCAGCCTCTCTGCTCCCGAGCCAAATTTCAGCCAGGAGTGAAATTTCATAGCTCAGCCCCTGAAAAAAAATGGATTTCCTAGTGAAAAATCTATTTGTTAGCCACGGGGAGGGAGAGGGGGCTCGGCTGGAGGGGGGCGCGGGGGCTATGGGGAGCTGGCCCGGGTGTCCCTGCAGCTGACAGGGTGATCTTTGTTTAATTCAGCACCAACTCATCTCTTACCCAGGGGTGCCGGCAGGAAAGCTGGAGACACAGAGGCTTGAGGAGCCGGAGCAGCAGGCAGGTAAGAATATGGGCACCCTGATGCTGGGGGACATCAGCATCAGTTCATGGGCACCCCCCTGCCCACCCGTATCCGCAGCACCGCGCTGCTAACAGTTGAATCCAGGGGCACGGTCAAAGCCGACGGGGAAATGACCCCTTGGCACGATGCAACTTCCCGCATCTCCCTGTCAGGCAGGTCCAGTCGGTCCCCACAGGAGGGTCTCCTCCGTAAGGACAGGGTCCGTGCAGCACTGTGGCCGTCCCAAGGTGCTGGGCAGGGCCAGGGGCAGCCTGGGCTGCGTCCACCTTGCGTGGGCTGGAGCCGTGGTCGCTGCCGCTGGCTTATCCCGGCGAGGGGACCCATTGCCCAAGGTGGTTGGCAAAGCTGCTGAGGCCCCGCAGGGAGCAGGACCCCCAGCCCTGCCCACTGAGGGAACGGGGCGGCTGAGAAGCCCCCGCTTCTTCCTTTACGCTGTGCCAGAGCGGACCCTCTAGAGGGCAGCCGGTACCTAGCAAAAAGCCATTTTTTGGTGAACAATATTCTGCAGTCGTGGTTATTCCCAGACAGCCGGGTGTGAAGAGCGGCTGGGTGGCCGTGGAGCACCCGCTCACCCCAAGCGGTTGGATGCAAAGCTCAGAGCAGCCAGGGGATGGGCGAGCACAGCCAAAACAGGGCCTGAAACTACCCGAGACCCCAGGCTGTGGCACTTGAGCAGCCACCCACCACGGGACAGTGTGTTTCAGACAGAGGGGTAGGACAGGATGGGATCTGCAGAGGCTGGGGCTGCGCCATCACGACCATGGAGCATGCCCTGGAGACCAACGTGAACCTTTCTGAGATGCCGCAGGGCCGTTGGTGCCACCACTGCCCCCGCGTCCCTGCATGGCCGGTGCCCACCTCCTGGGGAAGCTTCGCTGCCACCTGTGATTAACAAGAACGGGGCATCCTGGTCACTCGGGGTCACCGTACCCTTATGTCAGCACTTTGTCCCACCAGGAGATGCAGGTGTGCTCCTGCTGCCTGCTCGCTGCCCATGGCTGGCGAGTGGGGAACCACTGGTGACCTCCTGGCAGGACATCGACTTGGCAGAGTTGGCTACAGCCGAGCTCTCGAGAGCTGGTGGCACAAGGAGTGGGTTTGGCTCTTTCCAAAAGCTCCCAGTTCTTCAGGGCTCTGAAGGAGGGAGGAGGTCAGGGGCAAGGAGTCCTTCAGCTTTTCAAAAAAGGACAATGAAAACCAAACCCTGCAGAGTTGTTTTCCCTCCTCAGAGGGCAGTACCCGACCCGACCGGGGCCAGGAGCCGTGCCCGAGAAAGGGGAGAGTATCGGGGTGCACATCCCAGCCGCGGGGGCGAGCCGGGGAAGGGTTGACGGTTCCCTCTCGGACTCACGGCTGCACGTCTCCTCTCCCTGAGAGGCTGGGCTCCAACAGGGAAATTCCCCAGAAAATCTCGTTTTCTCCCCACACCCCCCTTTTTACTTTTCTCACTTGGCTGTAGGTAAATAAATTCTCGGGATAACTCAGGACAGCTCGCGAAGGGCCCGTGGGTTACCGATGGGAGACAGTTCCTTTAGCGGCCGCAGAAACGGGGCAGCGTTCGCATGCGGAGCGGCCAACGGCACCACCCAACACACCGGGAACAAACAAGAGCCACTCGTTTATTGTCCAAAAAACCTCAAACTTTACTTGCGTTTCTCTCAATAAATAATTTACAGTATATACACGCGGTGACACTCCCGTGGGTCTCAACGCAGGGAGGAGGTGGGGGGGCCCTTCTCGTAACAACCCCCCCCCCCCTTGCCTGTGTATTTCTTTTGTTTCCAAGTATCGGGTCTTTCTTGGCCACACTTCACCTTTAACCAGAACTGGGTCAAACACAACCAAAATAAAGTGCTTCACTGTTTGCTTCTAAAACAGGGATACCCCAACCACCGTCCAACGGCCGGCCACCACTGCAGTGCTCGCCTGGACAGCGGGACCGAGCCACGCTGTAACCAAAGAGTTTCCTTGGCTGGATTTACCCCTAAACCACAGCGCACCGTGCTGGAGGGTGATGGCTGTACAGGGAAGGGAGGTCTCGGGGAAGTACCGCCTCGTTGGTACGCCGTGGCTTGGCCAGCTAAGACTGCTTTCCAGAAGCTCCGCGTCTTCGGAGGGACGCTTTGCGCAGCCGCTGTGTATCTACGGGGTAACGTAGCAAGAAATTAAAAAAAAAAGTTTCCTCTTACCCAGTGACAAATTCTGACTGTCAAAACTTGGGTTTTGAATTTCTAGGGAAGACAAAAATAAACTCGGTTCGGTCTTTAACGAAGGAAACGAGAAGTCCAGACGGGCCCGGCTGAGCCGTTAGTGCATTGGGAAGCTAAACCGTCCTGCGCCGCGGTCCAGTGGTTGCTCAGCTCGGCGCCTCCAAGCTGTGATAGCCTCATTTCAAAGTCTCCCCAAACAGAATCCCTGGGGCACCAGCAAACAAAGCAAGGAGCAAAGTAGTAAACACATCTTTTTTTGTTTCTTTTCTTTCCTTAAACATTTAAGAACGAATTACATCTCTTCATCTGTACAGTCACACGAGATCAACGCCAGGGCTCTATATATTAAGGAGACAATATAAATTACATCCATTGACACAACTTTGCATTTCTCTGCTGCTTTACAAATGGAGCTCTAGAGCTGGTAGGACACAATGAGTAAGTCACGTCGAGTATTTACACCAGGCTGCCTCTTGGCACCCGTTCAGACTGCCAAACGCAGCCTGTTCCCACCTCTTTTGGTGCTAGCTTGTCTCATCACGCCCAGAGACCTCCCTTGAGAGCAGGAGGCACCCCCAAGAGTGTTTTGGGGCTGGTTTCTGGGAACTTTCCCCTGAGGAAAGGAGGGGAAACCCAACTGGAGGTCTCCAAGATGCAGACCAAAGGTGGTCTGGCTGTTTGTTCAGTGAGCGATGAGGTGAACCACAGAGGAACAAGGAAAGGAGGAGATGGGCAGCACTATGTGGTGGGGGAAGGAGAATTAGCGATGGTTTCGGGGCAGGGAACAGACATTTGGGGGCTGTTGGAGGGTCCTCTGCTGCATCCCAGCTCCTGGCTGAATTTCTAACATTGCCCCATTTCCGATTCAAGCCCAGAAGGGCTTAAGGTGCAACTGCTCTGCAATGGGGTTGCAAGTCGCAGCCCCAGGACGAGGAGCGGAGCAGAGACCTAGCAGCAAACAAACAGAGCGTGACGCTCCCGCTCCAGCCCAGGGCCGGCCAAGGCATGGGCAGGCGAGGGGGTGCAGGGCCGGAGGGAGGTGGGGATCACCCACTGAGCAGCCTCCCCGCTGCCAGTTTTAGGGGACCGGGCAGCAAACGGCGCAAGGAACTCAACCAACGCCGGGCAGGAGTTACAGAAACCACTTGAATACTGGCCAGGTTTCTCCCATTGCTATCAAGAGTCCTCGGTGGGTCCGGGCAGAGACAAGGGAACCGGCAACAAAACTACCGAGTGAATCAGCCGAATGAACTGGCTAAAACAGGAGATGCCCTTGGAACCACAGCAAACACAAGCGTAGGCTTGAGGAACGTGTCGCCCTTCCGTGCTGAAGATGCCTGGCACTGGTGGCTGGGCAGGTGTGGGACCACTGCCCACCATTTGGCCCCTTGCACCACTTTCTGCAATGATGAGGCTCTGGGCAGAGCGGGACGTGCCCGAAAAGTGGAGCCCAGTCCCGCTGTGCTGGCCGAGCTTGGCCCCCTCTTGCTGCCCTGCACCCCCCTTGTGGGTGCTGCTCCACAAAGACAAAGCCACGGTGATGCACGCCAATGTCACAGTCACCACGTGCATTTTTGGGACCTGGGGGAGCGCTTCAAGGAAGTGGGGGGTTCCTTGGCACCCACACCACTGGGAGAAGGAGGAGGAGGAGAGGGGGAGGCGAGGAAGGTCCAGACAAGGCGCAGTCCAGCAAAAAGCTCCTGACTGGTCCCATTCGCCGCACGTTCCTTCCGGCAAGAGCTGAGAAGGTGGAGGACCTGGTGCCAAAGAAATGGGCTGAGGTTTGAGGACAACTCATGAAGCTCTGATATCCAGCCTCACGTTGTCCAGCGCTGCCATCTCATCCCTGGTCCCCTCCTGCTCCATTTTTCCCACTCTCCACGGTCCATAGGAGCAAACCTCTATAACAAGCCAAACCAACACTGGCTCAAACACAGCAGTGCTACCCAGAGGGTGAGGGGGGTCCCCGAGGGAGCCGTGTTCCCTGGGACCAGGTCCCGTGTCCTTTCATAGAGGTGCAGCTTGTCTTTGTTGGAGTGAAGCATCTTCACGTCCTCAAAGGCATAGTAAGCAGCCAGCATGAAGTTGACATCCCCTGTGGTAAGGAGGTCGAAGACGCAGGACTGAAAGTAGAGGTCCTCCACAGGCAGCTTCTCCCTGCACTTAGCCGTGGCTGTTTCATACGTGAAGGCCTCGGGGGGGGCCGGCAGGCTGGGCCCCTTCCTCCGAGCACGACCCTCTGTGGCTTGAGCTGAGCGGATGGTCTGGAAGTCAATCTGTTGGTTGAGCGGACAACCGCGGAGGCACAGGTACAGGCCCTGACTGTCCCGGTCCTCCACGGCGTTGACCACCTCCTCTGGCATGCGCACAGCAAAGGTGAGGTACCGGCCCACCTGCCTCACCACGATGGTGGTGCCAATGTACTTTGCCTGGATCTCGATGTGTTGGCCTGACACCTTCTCAGTGATCTTCAGGCTGTTGGCTCCATGCTTGTCCCCACCATTCTTGGAGCCATCGGCAAAGGCAGCTGGGAGCTCGTCCATCTCTGCCTGGTACACTTTTTGGTCCACACACTCCTGGAAGCTCTTGAAGATGATGGTGAGCTGTGAGGGAGGAAAAGAACCACGGTTATAACCAGCGATGCCCACCTGCGAGTACACAACCACCACCAGGAGCAGCATGGGAGGTGGAGGAGCTGTCTGCTCAGCCCGGCCGGGATAATGGCCTTCAGCTTAATGGGCAGGTGCTTCATTCTAAGAAGTTGCCTCAACTTTTAGGCATCCAGACATGGCCATGCTGTTTCAGCACAGGGATGAGGACACCGTGTATGAAGTCAAGACCCAGAGACTGGACTGAACGTACCACCTGGAAGGGCACTGTTATCTCCAGGCTGAATGTAGGAGCTACCTTTTAGCTGGAGCTGGTTGGAGTATCACTACTCACAGGCTTGTGGTGGCATGCCCGTGCACGCAGCACTGTCTTGCCTCCAGGGCCTGGCAGATGGCAGAGGGGGACAAGCCCTGACTCTCCTAGAGATGGTGGAGCTGCTTCTCTGGCTCCCACGGCATATACATCCAAAGGGCAATCCAATCCTCTTCCTTTCCCTGGCCACTGTCAGACCAACAGAGTCTTCTCCTCTGGGCTCCAGAACACATCATGCTCCATCTCAACCACGCACACACAGAGAGGTTCAGCATGTTCAAGTGGGCAGGCCCTTCCAGGGGCGACATGCGTGTAGGCTGAGCTGAACACAGCTCCCCACCCTTGGCTGGGCTCAAACACAGGTCCCTTGCTGGAGGAAGGACCTCGCAGCTCTTGTTCTTCCCTTGATGACCTGGCTTTGGGGGGAGGCTTGATGAGGAGGAAGAGTAGAGTTTGCATAGGAGGAAGAGCAACTTACTTTTCTTCCCACGCAAACTATACACTTTCACCTCCTGCAAACTTACTCTTTCTCTTGTCCCTCTTTCCAAGAGGCAGAAGCAGTAAGGGGGCCACTGCCCCACGTAGGCCTCATGAAGGGGCAGACTGAGACCTGGCCAGAGCGGGACAGGGCTGGAGGAGAGATGGCTCCAGCAGCTACATGGCAGATACGCCTGAGGGCTGAGTATGAAGGGGAAAACTGAGGCTCCCCAAGAACTGGGCTGAGCACAGTGGTGGATCCCAGCACCTCTGTCCCCAGTGGTGCTGTGAGGAGCCCAGAGCTGTCCAGAACCCTGCCAACGTCCCACTCTCCCACCCACTCCTTTGCTGAGTGCCTAGCTGCTCCCAGCCCCGTGGCAGCCCCGCCATCCCCTCCTCAACCATGTCACGAGGCACCACCATACCCCAGGTTTCAGGCTGCGCTACCCTCTCATGGACTTGCTGCCTCCTCTGGGTCCAGCCCTGCCTCTGGCTGGAAGAAGGAGGGAAGACCAGAGAACATTGTGCAGAAACACAAAGAGCCCCATGGACAGAGAGGCTCCCATCCTTTCCAACAGCACACGGTCCTCTAGCAATGGCCCAGCAATGCTCTCCACAGCTCATGCTGCAGAACTCATGACTAATCCCTCCTCACCACAAGCCCGTGAGGCAGATAACGGGTGAAAAGGCTCAATTAAGATGGTGATCTTGGAATACAGCCTAGAAATTGCAGGTCCCTGGGGTCCTTAGGGACCGCTTTACTCAAGCAAGACTTCCTTGCAAGCTTCAGCAGGTTTTGATGTCTTTTGGTAGGTAAGGAGTTGAGAACATCATGAAGTATCTTTAAGGAAGTTTACTTGGGACAGGTCAAAACCAAAATGCCAGCTCCAGCTCAGGCTACAAAGGTCACATCCAGAGCTGAGAAGCAGTCCCTGTCCTACATGTGCTTCTCTCCCCTCCCCACACGCAGGGAGAAGCAGCTCTCCCAGACACGGCGAGACAGGACACATTCCAAAAGCAAGAGGATGCCTCCTGCTGAGCCTCCCTTTTTCTGGCACAAAAAGTGGACTGTTAGCTTCAGAGCTTGTGCACCGCGGAGCAACGTGACAGTTCATCAGCTCCAGGTCTCTCCTGAAGCTGAGGCCGTGTCACACAAGTCCCACAGCATATTTCCACCAGGGTTTGCTCAGTGTTTGCCCTGTACCTGCAGGATGTTTATTCAGGCTGCCAAAGCACCACGAGAACAGGCTGTGCCTCACACAATGCCTTGACTCGGCTGCAAACCAGAGCAACAATTATGAGCCTGGGCAGAAGGGAAGGCAGTCTCAGGTCTGCTTGGACCTCAGGTGTCCCCCAAAAGGTGCCACTGTAACTCCTGGTCTGGCTGTTCACAGCAATCTGGAGTCCCCTAGGTGGGAGCCCTCTTACTTTGCTGCCCCCAACTTTGGCCATGGTGGCATTCTGAGCTGCGGCATCTCAGCCTGCTAACCACGATGAGGCTGGATGAGCTCAGGAAGAAACCACAGGCCATTAAGTGAAGGAGGAGACAGAGGAAGGATGGGTGTCTGATATTTATGGCCAGACGCTCAAATTCAGAGGAGCTCCCACCCAGTCTTACCCTCCTCAAGGAGATGTGCAAATGGTGGAGGAGAGAGATGGTGGAAAGAAAGGCTGTTCAGAAACACCTCTGCCCTTGCCCACCTCTGCCCATGGGGATGTGCTCGAGGCTCACCTTGCTGGTGGCGGTGGCTGTGGAGCCAGGCAGCACCGGCGTGTTGGTCACCTGGACGTTCAGGTAGTTATTGTCTATGAGCGGCCAAGCCCCTTGAACCTTGCAGGTCTGGAAAGTGTCTGTGAAAGTCCTGAGGTGGGGGTCCCCAAAGAGCCCGCAGTGGGTATAGTTGGGGGCAGCCGAGTGTTTGTGAAAGCTCTTCTCGTAGTGGCAGATTTCGGGGCTGTCGGAACGCTCCTGGCTATCCCCGGGGGGCAATGTCCGGAGGCGGGGCTGGGACGTGGGGCCATCCTTGGAGCAGTTGTGTTGCACCATGAGATCGTCTATGCCATGCACGGCGGAGTGGTAGGCCAGGTCGCCTCTGCAGGTGCGGGCGGTGCGGCGGGTGCAGTGCGCGTAGGCGCGCAGGGCCGTGCAGAATTCGGGGGCCTCCTCCGTGCCCAGGTGGTGGGAGCCCGATGTGGCCGCCCAGAACTCAGAGTTGCACTTGAGGATCTTGCATGGAGACGTCACTGCGGGAGGGGAGGAAAACACAAGGCGGTCAGTGCCTGCCTGCCTGTGTGCGGGACATCCAACCCTACCCCGCACCAAGACGCTGGTGTCCTCCTCGTTTCGCCCAAACTCATGACATCGGCTCTACCGCGTGATGGGACCTTGCTCACCAGACATGACCCTCTCACATGACCCTACTCTCATGCATCAAAGCCAAAGAAACCAACAGGATCTGCCCCGATTTAAGCCAAGAAGGGAAAGAACATCCAGCCTTTAGATGAATGCTCCTGGAGGGGAAAACCGGGGTGGGGAAGAATGGGATGTATTCATCAGCGGGGATACGGCAGGACCATTACTGGGGGGAGCGGAATGCAACGGGGTTTTTAATGTCTCCTTAGCGTTTGACATTCAAAGCTCTGCGCTGCATGAATTACTGCGCCTTGCGTCCAGACCGAGCTCTACCAAGGCAAAAACCTGTCTCCCTTCCCTTTCCTTCTCTGCAGGCACGGAGAGACGCGGCCCCAGCGTGACCGCCGTGCCCCAGACACGCGCCGATGTGCGGAGCTCGGCGCAGGATCCGTGCCGCGCCCAGCCAGCAGCCACGCCACCACCCTCAGCGCTGCAGCGGTGCCGGGAGCGGCGCTTGTCGTGTCCCCGTGCCGCCCCCCCCGGAAAGCAGCAGGAGCCAAAAAACCCTCTTTCCTGCCTGCCGTGCGCCTCTGCCCAGCCCCGGGAGCCCATTCCCCGCCACGGCTGGCTGCGAGAGAACAAGAGGTGGAGGAGAAAAACCGGCGCAGCAGGGCGCGGGGACGCCGGCCGAGCCCCAGCCTCCCCCTCGCACCCACCTTGCGCTGCCCACGCGAAGGTGAAGGCAAAGGCAGAGGCGGGGGGGGGTCTTCGCCGCGCTCAGCCGGAGCCCTGGTGCTTGCCAGTAAGGCAGGAGGCGGCAGAGGAAATTCAGAACCCGTTTTCCCCCCTCGGGGACAGCGTGGCTTCCCCGGAGCAGCTCTGCAAAAAGCATGCGGCCATCGCGGAACATCGCAGACACCCCTCTGCCCGTCCCAACCTGGAGTCTTGCTGGGTGAACCCAGGCTCACACCACTTAAAATTCATCGTGTTTTCCTTCCTCTCCTCTTAACCGACCCCCGCAGAGGTCTCGGAGACAGGACGGGCTCAGGCACAAAAGGCAGCGGGAGGAGGAGGAGAAGGAGGAGGAGGAGGAGGAGGAGGAGAGCCCCACCAGACATGACCCAGAAGAGCCCCACCATCTCCAGATGCTTTCACGGTGCCTCTCGCAGGCGCGCACGTACATTCCCGTCTCGGGGTTTGTTTAGAAGGGGGCTGGCAAGGCATCTGTGCCAAAACCATTTCAGATTTGTTTAAAAAGAAAGTTACAAACCCCAGTATTGTTTCAGGGAAAACAGTGTGTTTTAGTTTTAAACATTACAGCGCTGGAAACCTAAACACAGTTAGTGCTGGAAAATCAGAAAGGGAGACCAAGGTTGTAAAACACCGCGCAGTCCAGCTTTAAGAAACAAGCCCGTCTCCTCTCCCTTTCCAAGAAGAGTGAAGTGCAAATAGGAAATGGTGACAGGTTCCTCACAGTTTTGAAATTCATGTTTAATAAACTCAGATGCTAGCAACAGCACCGAGAACCCAGGAGCTGTTTCATCCTGGCAGCATCCCACTTAAACCTGCGAGCAGCGCTGTGGAAAGCCTTTTTAACTCATTGTCCACCAGAGGTGACTTGACATCAAGCTTCTGACCTGGGACATGGGCTCACATTTCTGCTAAGCCACCCTCATTATGGGTCAAATTTAAAAATATTTAGTATTTCATGTCCCTTTTCAGCCCCAAGACTGTGGTTTTCCACCAAACCCACTTCAGCTACCAGTGAGGTTCTCATCACAGCCCTTTGGCTGCCATGAAGTATCACTCAGCGTTCCCCCCGGATGAGAGACATGACGCACGCGATCTCTCGTTACCAGCACGCAGGAAAGCCCCGCTCCCCGGCGCTGCCCGCCTCGGCTCTGGAGGCTCTACGTCCAAACCCGGCTGCTGCAATGTGCTACAGCCAGCACAGTGCCTGAACTCCGAGGCGGAGGGAAGGGACGGTATTTAATGCACGTGGTAGCGCAGTTGGAGCGACAGCAGCGAGTTTGCTGGCACAGGGAGCGCAAGCAGGGGTGTTTTGGGGTGAGATGCTCACGGTGTGGGTTTATCAGGGTGGAAAAGAAAGGAAATGCATCTCGTTCCCTCTGACGTGAGACCATGACCGTAGCTTTGCAGATCCCGTAGGACCTTCCCAGTGGAATACAGGAGTCAAAAAAGCAGGCAGGAGTGTGAGCAGTGCCACCACTGCCAGTTATCCCCAACGGCTGTGGCATCGGGCAATTAACGTCATTGCTCTCCTAGTAGTTATGCTAATGTACAGCCAAGGATGCCTTGAGGTTGCATGTGGCCGAACGAGCTGTCATTGCAGATAGACTTGCCAGCACAGCCCCGGGAGGAGCTGGAGGACACGTCCCTGGACAGGCAGGACCCACGCACCCCACCTTCACCCGACAGCTCGGGAAGGCACCAGGACGCACTGCGCAAAGCATCCCGTCCGCAGATGGGATGCCCTGGTGGCTCCAGCTCTTCAGCTGCTCCGGAGAGGGGATTTTTTTTTTTTTTAATAGGAATAAAGCGTGTTGCTCTTAAAGGACACGCTTCGTTCACTTGGATCAGGAGATGCAGACCTGACCTGCGGCAGCCTACGGACAGAGCGGGCTGCTGCAGAACCGCCCTCTGACAGCGCTGAACGCATCCCCACGCCGAGCATCCCTCGCCGCTGCACCGCCCAGCGTCACGCATGACTTTATAAGGTACTGAGTATAAAAAAAACCAACAAAACCAGCAGCAGGGAAGCCCATCTCTTTCTTCCCTGGGCCTGAAGGGGGAGCGTTCTTCTTTAAGATGCTATGGCTCCGGTTTTGGCACCCACCGTCCCCTTTCCGCCGTTTCGCCCAGGGCCCCATATAAGGCCAGATTTCCATAGCCAGGTGCCGCAGCGGCGGCGTGAGCCCTCCCCGGCCGCTCGCGCCTGGGCTCTCCCAGAGGTGCTTCTCCAACCACACTGGTGGCCGCTGGGTTTGGCGAATCCCTCACGCTGCTGGGGAGGGACCGTGGCTGATAAAGGCTGTGGAGGGGAGCAGACATGACCCTCTCCCAACAAGCACGCCTTGCCTCGTCCCCTCTGGCAGGAGCTTTGGCACAGCAGTACAGGCTCATTTGTACCCGGGCCAAGAAACGATGTTTATTCAATTTCACGTAATCTATTTTCCATTGACTCACAATGGATCCGTTTTTCAGCCACAGATGACTTAGCACAGAAACAAACCCCTCTCAAGCAGGATCTCAAGCAAGGATCTCCTGCGATCTGCGAGACACCCAGCTCGGGGTGATGCCACCACCCGCGTCCATCACAAAGGATCCTTCATCCCAGGGACAGGTGACTTCAACCCCCGGTAGCCCAGCCACCTCCCAACCTCGCCATCATCTTCTCCTTCCAAGGGCTTGGTGCCACTCAAGCCAGGGACAGCATTTCCTTCAGTACCTTGAAATCAACGGTTTCGGAAAGTTTAAAGCCAGAAGAAATCATTGAATCACCTTGACTAAGACAGCCCTCCCGTGCACAGCCCGGTGCCCCGTGTTTGTCCAGGTACAGCTCCCCTGAGGACTTCGGCTGTCTGCCCAGCCTGAAAAGCCACCCCTTCCCTCAGCGGGCTGTTCCAGGAGTTTATCACCTTTACAAAACGAGGGTCTGGGTTCTAAGTGGATTTTATCTGACTTCATTGTAAGGACATAAAAAGAACCAGGGATTTGGTCAGTACCCAGTTCGCTTCCCACAAAGCTATTTACACACTGCAACCGTGTCCCTTGTCAATCCTCTAGATAAGCTGAACAGTTTGCACTTTTAAGTCCTCACTGGAAGGTGTTTGCCCAGCCCCACC
>VWZZ01008421.1:579514-590375 GCA_013399095.1 Psophia crepitans | reverse complement strand
CACCCGCCATTGCCTGGAGTTGGGCAGTGTGTAAACCCTCCCTCACCCAGCTTCCCGCACCATCGGGGACGAGCATCCATCTCCCATAGAGGCTGGGGCGGGCTGACTTTGGCACGCATGGGTACCAGGGTGCCTGCTTTTCTGCCGCTGTGATGGGAAAGCTCTGGGTGCAAGGCTGTGCCAGCCGGAGTGTCAGACACACAATTAATTACTGCAGCCCCAGAGCCACAAACGCACTAAATATGCTGTCGCCGTAGCGTGTGGATAATAGCAGCCCTTTGCAAAGTGTTTCTTTCTCCCAGTTCTTTTTTTTTTCCCTCCAGTGCAAGAGACAACAATTGCAGAGAGCACGCAGCGGCTCTCTGCTGCTTGATTAAGTCAGCAGCGAAGAAGAAATGTGCCTGCACAGCTCAGGCTTAAGGAGGGATTTGAGCGTGTGTTAGGTACAAATTAGAAAATGGATGTGATTTAATCACAACAAATCTAAACGGCCCTGCTACGGAAACCCAGCCATCAAAGGGGTCTTTTTCTTAAATGTGGATACTGCGGGTGTATAGTCCTGACAAAGGACAATGTGCTTGGGGATGAATTGTTAAAGCAAGAACAGAGGGAAGACTGGGGAAAGCCTGATGTACACCAGATAAGTTATCAGCTATAGGAGGAACAGCTTCCTTCCGTAATAATTATTTGCAAATCGGTTCACAGTTCTGGATGCTGTGGTGTCTGGATGCTACGGTACAGACAGAGCTGCTCCTGTCAGGCCTGGGACGCTGCACAGACAGGAAACCAGGCACAAACCCTGCCTGAGAGACGTAAACTGCTTGTGCAGGGCAGTCCCAGTGAATGCAGCAGACAAAGAGGAGGGGAGGGGGTGCAGCGATCGCAAGCCCGGGCGCTCCTGCAGGTGTGCACAGTGGGTCAGGCTCGAGTCCCAGGCTGGAAAATGCCATACGCTGGAGCGTTACTAATCCCAGCCCTTGGGGACTGTGCCACCGCTGTTTGGGGGGGCGGGGTGCCACCTCACACACGTCCGCGTTGGCCGTGGTGTGGAAGTGCTTCCGTGAGAAGACAAAGCAGGAGACAGAAGAAGTGCTAACGCACAGGGCGTTGGAAGGGCCTCGGTAACAGCGGCAGAACATGTAGGCAGCAGCAAATTGGTGCTGAGCCTGGTTCCTGTCAGGGCCCCGCAGCCCCCGAGCGGGGAGGCTCCCAGCGAAACACAGCCGCCGCTGCGGGAGCTCTCAGAAGTCTCCGCCGGCCACTTCCCCTAGCTCTTATCAGCTTGCCGTTAATCTTTGGCATCGCAACAGGAGTTGGCACCTTCAGTTCCATGTGCAAAGTGCATGTCTTTGACCTTGCCACTTCCGCCATAAACAGCCGGCAAGGTGTAGAGCGTGGGGGTAACGGCACCCCTCTGCGGGCACCCTTCGGCATGAGCTTCGCCCCTGGGGTGAGAGCCACGCTCGGCCAGCAGGGCGCTGCTTAGGTCACGGGGGGTTGTGGGAGAAGAGGAGGACTCGATAGAGAATGGACTATTGGCCTTGTAGATAGGCTCCAGGAGCAGCGGTGTGAATTTGTTTCTGGATTGTAAAGTACGCCCAGGTAAAAATTAAATCCTGAAGATTCAGATTTCCCTTTTCTTTGCTTGTCCTGGGAATCCCCCAGTTTAGTGCCTGTGACCAGCTTCCCCCACTTGTTCCGAAGACCAGTTTGCCCCCCTCCCTGCACAGGGACCTGCTTGGCCACAAAACAAACAAAGCAAACAGTGCCAGTACACTTTGTCCTCCCAGGAACGATTAAGCCGACACGCAACAGAGTAGGCAGTTAGAGGAGGAGCTTGGCCGTGGGAGAAGAGGGACGGTACTGCAAGACCCATCGTCAGCAGGCAGGTGGCTGTCCTGAGGCGCAGGAGGGTTCAGGTGACCTGGGGAACGTTTATGGGTTGGGGCATGTGACAGACATCACTCCACAGCTCACTGAAGCTGGTGGAAGTCATCTTCAAGGGTTTGTGGGCATCACCTGGTTGCGATGCAGGGGAGATGAAGAGTGTGGGACACATGGGCTTTTCATTTGCCATTTTCATCCATGCCCAAGAGTCACCAAAACCTAGTGTTCTGAAGGCATTTTCCACGCTGCAGCTATCTTCCTTGACCTCTAAAAGATTCTGGCTGATCCTGATCTCAAGATGAAAGATAGCCACCTCACGGGCCGCGAACACCCGTCCGTGAGATTAGGCTCTGAATTATTAATACAATCAATGACTACCTCTTTTCATCCTATAAGAGGCACAAAGGAAAGCTACAGGGGCCCTGAAAGGGAGGGAGGGAGGATTCTCGAGCAAGGGGGGAGAAGTCACCAGTGGAAACTGGTTTTCTTTAGGTGGAAACGCCTCCTGTGTCTGTTTTATTTTGGAGGCAGGAACAATGGCACCATTCAGGAGGTGAGGACCCAGTTGCGTTGGTAGGGCTGATGGTGGCACTGAGAAACCCTCTGTGGGGACATGTGTCTGGGGAAGGACATCCTTCCAGCTCCTTTTCTGTATTTAGATCATCATGGGCTAAACCAAAATGGGGTCCCCAAAGCCTGAACTTCAGAGCCGAAGCATGTGCCACCATAAGAAGGGGAAGGGCTGGAGAGCAAAGAGAAACATCTATTCTCCCAGTGTCACAAAGCCACCAACATCTATGCTACATTACCCACGCAAGGAGGTGAGACCTCACCCACAGGCAGGTGATGGAGCCTGTGTTTTGTAGGG
The DNA here is from genome assembly GCA_013399095.1 of Psophia crepitans. Taxonomy (NCBI): domain Eukaryota; kingdom Metazoa; phylum Chordata; class Aves; order Gruiformes; family Psophiidae; genus Psophia; species Psophia crepitans. Next base: position 587,620 of record VWZZ01008421.1, on the reverse strand, counting down.
TGTGGTTAGCTCTCTGTGGGGTTTCTTCACCACGGGAAGGATATGGATGCCTTCAGACTGGAACCCAGGAGTGAACCAGTGTGGGATGGACAGCAGGGCTGCCTTTCCTTTCCCCTCTCCCCTATCAATACCGTGGTATGGAGGTACCATCAAGATGTGCTGTTGAATCTCTGTTCTGATCTTTACACTTGTCCTTGGCTTGGGCTTGAACTACCTTTTGGGGACATTTCAGTGATATTATTTCATTTCTGCTCCTTTCCCTGTTGCATTTGGAAGGTACCATGGCCCCATCCTGATCCAGGATCAGGGAAAAGGCACAACTTCCCCATTCTGAGCCCCATGTAGAAAATGAAGCCAACTGGAAATCAAAAATAAAATACTATCTTCACGCCATTTTTCAAGAGGTTTAAAAAAAAAAGCTATTGTGCTAATAGAGCTATTCTTTCTGGGTAGATAATGCAAAGCATTGCTTCAGAGCTGGCCAAAGTGTCTGAGAAACATTTTTTTTTCCTCATTTTCATTAAAATTCATATCAACATTGCAAATAAGATAAGAAAAGAAGTGTACAGTTACAATTATGTAGTGCTTTGTGATCACAAACAGATTCTGTAAGCCCTACTCAGGGGGTTTTAGAGCTGAATTTAGCTTATTTCAGAGCATAAAGTTGAGCTCAGCCAAGACTGCTCTCCTACTCTGTACGATCCTCATCTGTGCTCTGGTCACATGGGAGACCTGTGGCAAGCCAGGCTGCACAGCCAAATCTCAAGCAAAGTCCCACAGATGCATCAGCTGCCCTGGCCGGGGACCAAACCTCCTTTTTTCCGATGCAGCCATTTATTAATAATCTTCTATCTATTATTTTTAAATCAACGTTTGCTTTAAGCATCCAAACACACTGCTGGTTCAACTACAGCCTGAGCAGTAAATGCACAGCACGGCTGCTGAAAAACACCAGAAGTCCTTTCTCTTGTCAGGTATTGCTCGAGAAGATACGTGAGCCTTGGCTCGACACAGAATTCCTTATTCTACCATGCCAGGAGTTCACGGCGGCTGAAAAGCTGCATGTGGGCACATCGCTTGTCTGCCAGAGCCCCTGGTGAAAAATGTGAAGATCCAGCAAAGATGCCGTGGAGAAGGCTGTTGAGGTTCACATCTCTGGATACAAACCCATCAACGGCCGCAGCCAAGGAGTCCTCCTCGCCATGGCTAAGAGTGGGCTCTGTCCTGGTCAGTGGTGTCCTCTCCTGAGTCGGGCCGTGTCCCCATGGGCAAAGGCAGGATCCTGAGCAGATGGAAACATTCCTCCTCTCTTGCTCACGCTTCTAAACCGTCTGACCCCAAGGTATTTGCAGCAGGCATGGGAGTAATCCCTTGGGTTCAGCATGGCCATCCCATGTTTAAATTTAGGCACGAGTTGAAATACCTGGCGGAGTGGGGGGGTCTTAGCGTAACATTTATAGTTAGAGCAGCCCCTGTCAGTTAGATGGACTCAAGGAGCGATGCAATCCACAGCAAACATTAAATTCAGTGCCAGGCTTCACACGGATGAAGCTACAGAGACAGAGAGATGGACAGGAGTCAAGTGCATCTGGGCTTCTGGGGAGCAATCCCAGCTGCTCATGGCCGCTGCTGTCACTCCTAGCCTTTACATCACAAGATGGAAAGAGCAAAGGATGTAAGGTCAGTGGCAAGGGGATGCCCCCTCAGCAAAAACAGTCTCTCACTGTGGTACAAAGCTCTACCCTCATTTCCAGGCAGCTGTTAGATTAGAGAAACATTTTTATATCATTATATTTCCTAGAGCAATCTGCAAAGAGTAGCTTGGGGAGGCATTCGTTTTTCATGTGAATTTAGATTAGAATTTAGGTTGCAGTTTCGTTCCTAAAATGCTGATTAGGTTTCCTGCAGAGTCTGGTGCATTAGAGGCAAGTCTGGCTAGAAGGTCCGTAAAACGTCACCTGCCAAGCAGCCTGGAGAACCTAAGCCTCCCCAGATAGTCCAGTCCCGTTAGGTGCCTCATGCAAGACACCGGCTTGTGTAGTCTTCAGAAGAAGCTGAAGACAGAGTTGAGGAAAAATTAAATTCAAGTCCAGGTAAGGATTTTGGTGTTGTTCAGGAGAGATAGTGTTAACTTCGGTCTTAACCGCTTCCAGAGTTGATGACTTAAATCTGGAAATAAAGAATAATGAAGGTTGGAGCTCCAAAAATCCAAGGAACTGTGTGGAGGAGTTCAATGATGATGGCATGAATACCCCAAAGAAGCATTAAATTATTAATACCACTGGGAGAAGGCATCAAAGACCCTTCTCCCCCAAAGCGACCTTTTTCAGCCTGCGTGCTGCCCACCCCAGCAGAAGTTAGCCCAGCATCCCCATTTTCAGCAGCCCAGCACTGGGCCCTGCCACGCACGGCTGCCGCGTCCCCCGCCCCGGCACCAGCCACCCTCCCCTTGCTGCTGCCAGCGTCTCGCTATCGCTTGCTGCTCCGCTCCAGCGCCTCCTCACCGGGGGAATACAAATTGGGCAGCACTGAAGCATATGGAGGGGAAGAATGCTCAGCTGTGAGTTTCGGGGATGGGTATTATACAAACCCAGCCACCAGCACATCACCTTTTCACAGGCTTCAGATCTGCTACAAATTGCTTCTGAATGACAATGGGAATTTCTCGCCCTTCACAAAGCCCCCCATATTAGCATCTTTATTGGAATAAACTAGCTAATTTCTCCAGTTGGAGGGCTGGTCTGGAGAATCCCTAATTCCAATTAGATGGATATTCATCAGCACGATGCTCGCAGGACGGCAGGGAAGGCTGCGCCCCGGTCCGGCGTGGGGCTCGCCACCTGCCCAAGTCCACGTCAGAGACAAAGGGGAGCGCTCGGTCCCGGGGGCCAGCAGCAGAGCAGGACACCACCGGGACCGAGGGGTCCTTTTAATCCTCGATTTGTTCTTTGCGGCAGTTTGTTAATTCCCAGGCACTGGGTGGGGAGGCTGAACCCGTGCTTGCGGGAATAATGATAAATCTGTGCCCTTCACTACCCTTCAGGTCCCTGTATGACGCACCCACAGCTGAGCCATGCTGTCTGACCGCGGCCGGGCTGAAACTCCTGTGCACTGGAAGGAGGTGATGTCTGTCTGTCCATCCAGCCTGAAACTCTGCAGCAGTTTGTCATTAGGTTCAGCATTTATTTTGTAAAATGGTTACAAAGAAAAAGGAAGAGAAAGCCCAACTTCATAGACAAAAATATCCCAAATTTAAACCCTGATGATCTTGCAGGCCAGCAGAGCTCATGGCTCACTACAGATTGAAAACATGGGGTGGCTTTTCTGAGATGTATGCTCCTGGAGCAGGGTTTATTTGGGCATTCACAGTGCAGCGCTGGCCTGGCCCATGGCTGGGATGGCTCAGGACTGTCCCCAGAAATAACGCCGGGCGATAGCCCCGGTACCAGCCGTGCTGTAGTAACTGCAGGGTTATCAGAGGGAGCAAGGAGAACGGGCGACGTGCCGTTTTGCCTGCAGCAGGTATCATTCATCTCTCATCTGTTTGACCAGAAGTGGCTCAGATCAGTTGGTCTCAGTGGCTGCGGCTGTCAGCAGGACAGTATTTCCCCTCTGTTTTTGTGTTAAATCCTTATTTTTAACCGATGGGGCACAGCCGTCCAGGAGCGCTGATGTATCTATGGTGTCATTTGGGGGGGACACGACAAGTCCTTTGGATTTTATTCTCTTATGAGGTCAGACTCGGCGGAGGAATTCTGAAAATGTCTCATCTCTGCGCTGAATAAACACAGCCCCAAGGCAGAGCAGGGCTAGTTTTGACACCATCTATCTCATCATCAGAGCAGCGAAAGGCCCCCCTTTCGACATTAGAACTGCTCCATCTCTCCCTGTGCGCCGTGCACCGGGCGAAGCAGCAAGCCCACGCCAGGCTGCTGTCTCCGTGCGTCCCCCATCGATAAATACGGGCTCAGCCTCTCCCCGTGGCGCTGCCCAAGTGCTGCCCTTCGTGCAGAGCCCCAACCGCCCAGCGTGACAAGCCCGTTCCTGATCTCCCTCTCACCTCCTCCGAGGGTTAATGGAAACAGGAGATGGGCTGCCGAAATGCCAGTAAACAAGGCTCAGCTGCTGGGGGGAGGAAAGGGTCAAAGGACAAAAATGAGGACAAGTCTGTACGCAGCCCCGGTGGCTGCCGCTGCCACCTGCCCCAGCCCCAGGATGGAAATTGCTGCTTGACTCTCCCTTCTTCCTCTTGAAGGTATCACCCTTTCTCTAGACTGTGTTTATTTGAACTAAAATATTATTCATTGTATTTGTTAGAGGGCTGCTTCTCCCCTAGACAAGTGGCTCATGAAGGTCCCCTGAATGCAAGTTGTGTCCTTCTATTCTTTTTTCTGAGAAGGGTTCCTGCTGAGGGAGGGATTTGACCCAACATGTGCAGAGCAGCGTGTGTTTGGTGTCTATCACCCAAACCTCCGGGCACCTCCCTGCCCGGTACGACGTGTTACACAGGCAGCTTGTGGAATCCGAACCGTGGTGCTGTGTTCTTTGTGATCATGAGTGAGCCCTGCTATGGATTTATTTATGTGGGACAAATTATATTTGAGAATTGCTTCACCAACCACCGATAGGCAGCCACTGCTGGAGAGGCTGATGTGGGAGCCTTGATGGGACTGTAGGCTTCCCTGTCCCTTGCAAGTGCTCTTATCCCAAGTACCCACCATCTTTCAACAGCGCTCTGGTGATGGGATTAATGGGCATTAGGAGGTTTTGTTCTCATCTCTCCCAGGGAGGATCAAATGCAGTGAAATATCTCATTTTGCTGGTTGCTTTTTGAAAAATGTGTGGTATGTGTTAATGTTAGAAAGGCAAGGTCAAAGGAACAGGACCATAAGACACAGGGCTGGAAAAACCCTTTTAGGACATGGAGTTCGGCCCATGTTATCGTAGCCCTGTTTGCACTGTTTTAAAAGTAGTGCAGTTGTTTACCCTCAGCACATATGCTGCAAGGCTGTTCATGGATCACAACTGTTTTCTGGGAAGAAATATGAAAGAAAAGCCACGGCTCATGTGTCGCTTGTCCTTCAACAAGAGACCAAACCCTGTACCAACTCGGCGCGAGCTCTGGCTCCTGCACCCACAGGCGTTATCCCTCCTGGGGAGGTGTCGCTCTACCCAAGCAACACAAGTTAGTGCTGTTATTTATCCCAGAATTTTATCCTGGCCCTTCAGGCTGGAGGAATGTGACCTTGAGATGAACAGTGTTTCAGCAGAAATCGGCGCTGAATGGAGACCAGCTTCAGTTTGTAGGAGACAGCTATGGGATGGTTTAGGAATGGTGTTGAGAGTATCACATCCAGCTGAAAGAAGCATCGGTGCGGGCAAGATTAAACGCCAAAAGCCGTTTAGACAGCACAAATGTATGAAGGACCTTGCTGCTGGCATAGGCTGCAGTTGTTAACGAAGCCCTTTGATGGACAAAGTGTCCCGTGTGACATCCCCACCAGCTACCTCCTGCACGCTTGGATTCCCCACCGATTTGTGACCTGTTTCTCTTACGGGAGATTGCCATTTACAAAGCTAATAATGCACCATCAGGAGGGAGCAGGGAACCAAAAGCTGAGTTTTTAACTGTTAATTATCAAGGTTATCTTGCATTTATGTTGTTTTTTTCCCTCTGTTTTGTTTTAATTTCATTACACTCATGTTTGTTAGAATATAGCTGGTGTGAGCACAGATGAGCACCGAGAATTCCCCCTGCAGAGCACGTTCTTTTCCGAACAGGCAGTTCATGCATTGCTTGTTCAGAGCAGCACATTTCTGGAAGACGAGCAATTTTCTTCCCTTTAAAAGGGCTTGGGGAAAAAGGACCATCATTTCCAGGCAGAAATTTTTCTGAGGAGGATATTTTTGTGCCTGGCTAAGGAGAGACACGAAAAGGTCAAAGAAAATTAAAATCACATGCCCAGAACATTTCAAGGCAGGTGTTTTTCCTAAGCCAGAATTCAGCCTTTGGAGGGTGTATCCCAGGGTTTGTGCTCCTCCTAACGTTTCACCTGTTTCACTAGTACTGGAGGGTGAATGATTTCATAAGCCGAGCAGCCTGGTTTCCCTGGACCCAGCTCAATAACATCGCTTTAAACTCATTGCAATTTTTGCAGCTAGAAGGAAGCCTTCAGACAAGCACTCTGGCCTGGCTGCTCATCGCTGCATTTCACTTGGCATGTAGGCTACGGATGAGGAATGCACAGAATTTCCTTTTCCACCCCGTCAGATCCTCTGTCTTGAGCCTGGCCCAGCCCCAAGAGCACAACGGATGCAGCTGGAGAAGGGCAGGTCCAATCTTGCTACTAAGCTCCAGTGACACTTAACCTCCTCTGCCGTCCGATCAGCCAGCAGCTGGAGGTGGATGCTAATAAGCGGCCGAGCATCAGCTGCTGCCTGTTGAAATGGGTCGTTTGTGAAGGAAGAGGAGTTTCTTTCCCAGGCTGGAGGAGGTGATGGAGGCTAGGGCTCTTGTGGGAGAAGAAGGAAGTGGCCTTGAATCTGAATGAAGGTGGTTTCCTGGTTTTACATCTTGATTTCTCCATTGGTGTTGGTCTACCTGAGCAGGTAATGGGACCGTAGGCTTTCCCGCTGCCTGCTACAGATTGCTGCCGGCAGTCCTGTCCCAGTGTGAAAACTGGCTGCAACTAATTGTAATTTCTTAGTGTCAGCAGTAGGTGGGAATCAATAGTGAGCTTTGAGCTATCAAATAATGAGGCTGGTTAATCCCTTGGGTTGCTCCAGGAAAGGCGTTAGGGAGGGACATTAGCCCTTTGGGGCAAACTGTCTTCTCTGTGACACCTATGTTTTGAGAGACAAGGCTTTCCCACAGGTCTGTTAGCCTGGCCTGGGTTGCAGTGGGAGCTGTAAACATAGGATCAAATTCTGTCTTATCTCATCCCTAAAAATTATTTTTCTTGGCCTGGAATGGAACACTAACTGGCTTCTTTCCTAAAGCAGCTGTACAGCAAAGATGGGATTGAATGAACCCCTTTCCCTTGAGCTTAGGAACAACGCAAGATGGGTAGAAAACTTCTATTCCATCACTGATACAGAAATAACTATAATTCACACCATGTATAAAGATACCAGAGTCTGATTACTAATAACAATGGCTGTACTCGTCAAAACTATCTTTACTGCATCAGAAAAGCAAGTTTTTATCCCAAGGGGACTGCTAAGAAATGAAGAAGAGAGTTTGGGTTTGTTTATTTTATTTATATATATATATTTAATTTTTTTTGGAGTGGAATCATGCCAGCAAACAGTGTATAAACTGCTGGAAGAAAGTCAGGTTTCAAAAGGCATTAGAAAATATTCCTCTTCCTCCCCTGATTATAGATTTCCTTTATTGGAGGAACAGTGCCTTGAAAACAGCCTGTAATGAAATGTGCTGCTTAATTAGTCTTTGTTGTATTTATGTATTTAATTTTACTGGAATGGTTAAAGACTGCTCAGGTTGAGGGAAATTCCCCCGCCCCCCCTTTTTTTTTTTTCCTTCTGTGTATGTCCTTATCCTAAAATTATTAGGACTGTCAAATATTCTCTTCTGATTTTGCTAGGAGGTCTTCCTTGGCTGTGTAGAGCCAGGTTTGCCTAATAATGTTTATTAACTTAATCAAAATATTAACAAAGACCTCTTTTAAACAAAGTGCTGGCCAGGCACTGGAATGAAATAACTGTTAACAAACCCTACGAGTTTAAACTAGAAAGGAACTTTCCGCAATCATCCAGCTTTGTTTTCCTAATGGTTTTGTTACTTTGCTGTTCAGTAACCATGCTGATCTCAATTCTCACCTGAATTTTGCGTCGAAAATCAAATAGAAATCAAAAGTAATTCATGGAGAGAAGTTTTGCAAGCTTCCTCCTCCAGCAAAAAGGAATCTAATCTTTAGTTCTCCTACATATTGTTGTCTCTGGCCTCTTGGCCCATTATGTTGGGTTGGATTTAGTTTAACCCAAGGCAATCATCAGGTCACGGTGACTCTGGAAACAATTTTTATTTTTTAACGGAACTGTTTTGTTCTTGTCGCTCCCCCCCCCCCCCAGTTGCTTTAAACCAAA